>JAKTVG010000459.1:0-24316 GCA_030557085.1 Candida gigantensis
GTATATTCAGTAATAACATCGTCAGTCGTGACTGTTATAACAGTGACACCAGTAGTTACAGCACTATGAAAACAAGAAACTTCGTTACATTTAGTAGTAGTAAGAACGGTGGTGGTAAAAGCAGTGTGGGTAACGTAGGAGGTGGAAAGTGCTGCATCATCTGGGAGTTCGGAATCGTCAGCAGAAGAAGAAGTGGTAGTGTCTTCGGAATCTGTATAATAATCAGTTGCACTTGAAGAATCAACTAACAAAGAAGATGAGGATAACAAACTACTAGATATTTCAGATGGACCAATAGAACTTGAACTTGAACTTTCAAAACTAGACTTTGATTCAATGGAGGACGAGAAGGAGGAAGACAAACTTTCAGAAATAAAACCAGTTGAAGAAGAATACAAATTGTCAAGGGTAGCTGCAGTGGATGACGAGCTGGAGACATAATCGCTAACAGTGTCATTCAGGTAAGACGCAACTGTGGTTGCTACTGCATCGCCAATATTGTTCTGTTTAACATTGATTTCGGAGGCAGGTTCTTCATTTCTTTTCCCAAAGTCAGGAATCCAAAACCCTGATGTGGTTGCTAAAACACCAGTCAATGGTAAAATTTTGGAAATTCTCATTTTATTTTTTTCCTTTGCTTAAAAAACTTTATGAACTTCGTAAACTATGTGTGTTTGGATGTATCGATTAAAGTGAGAAATGTAAGGAAACAAAAATTGTATAACGGATGGTTTTTTTTTTTTTGCAACTATTTTCAAGAAAATAAATTTAAGAAATCTTCAAAGATATTTATAAAAATTTTACCAACCTATCGCCTCATATCGGTAATCTTGATTGTTCAACTGAATATTGCCACATATAAGAAATCAGACTGAAACTTTCTAAAAATAATATTGTTTCACCAGTTGATGTTCTCGAGATTTTTGAATTTTTGTTACTTCATACCCCATCAAAACAGGGGGTGAAGGGGGGTGGTGAAAAACTGCAGCCTACATATGGTGATGATTTTGGTTGTTGGTCAGTACAGTTTCTCGTTGATAGGAATAGCTTAAGAGTAATTGCTGCACACACACACACCCCTGCAGTGGTTGGATGTGCTCTGTGATGACAATATACTTGAGGTAGTTAATACATCGAGGATATCGGAAGGGGGAGTTGATAAAGGATCATGGTTGGTTGAAGATGTGCTAGAAGGGAATTGCTCAATTTAGTAAATACAAAAATATATAAAAAAAACACAGAGGATTTCAGATTGGAATGCTGAAGCACGAATCAGTCAACTCGTGTTTGTGAAGCGAGGTTTCGTTGCGAGGATTTTCCACTGGCCGTTCCATCGGTTTTCATACCGATCAACACAGGTTGCATATGTCATACCGACCTAGATCAAAGCTTATCGACAAGTTTCGAAATAGAGACTGGTTAGAGGACTGGAGATCATATCCACAAGTTGTTGGTTTAGATTTTCAAATTTCTCCTGAATATTTTTAATAATTGATAAAGGTCATGTTAGCTTGCTTTGGTATTTTAGCGAACTAAACAATGCAGCAAATGGAATAAAGGGGTCCTTTCTATGTGGTTGCAATGTCTAAATTGCACCCTCCCTATTGTTTTCTCTTATTTTACTCCTTGACTTCTTCTCCGAGGAGTGTATTTTTTAGACTTTTGTGTAAGCCTCTTGAATGTTCGATTACTTAAATATTGGACAACTTAAATATTGGCGCATATGTACATACTTTTGTGCTGGTTGATCAAACGAGCTTGACATTAAATTTGTGTTATGTGGCAACTTCTTACATCAAACATGTTCTCGAATACAAATGAGCATATATATTTGGTTTGCACTTTACAATTTCAGTTGCTGAATATTTTTTAGAATAAAAGAATGTAAGGCAATTTACCCGTCCATGTTACCCGCTGAAAACAAGATGCTCATTAGATTTATTGGATTGCATTTACTTTAATTAATTGCATCCCACGGACATGATTAAATAAAATTATATCTAAAAAGTTAGTACCAATAGAGATCTTGTGATAGCAGAAACTCAGAATCACCTGGACAATTTAGTTCACTCTCCCAACCGCAACTAAGCAAAAAAAATTGGCTAAATAAAAAGATTTGGAAGATTACTAAATTTGAATTCAAAATTGCCATTTTGAATTTCAATTCTTTTTTTAGACATTGTGTCTTGAACCCTTGAATAAATGGGCATATCGTAAATCAATTGCTCATGCAACAAGAAACTTGATATCACAAACATTTGAAGGTGATTTCAAACATGAAGTTTAATAAAAGAAAAGAAAAGACAACATTATCCTTTGAAACCAGAATTGTCTGCAAAAAAAAAAAAAACTAAAAATCCACATTCTACTTTGCAACCAACAAAATTAGCAACTATAGCAAAATTACTTTTACTTCCGTAAGTCAAAAATGAGTTGCGATTCTATAATCTTTCAATTTGGGATCTGTCTTAAACCTATTAGCAATACTATATTCTATTCAATTGGTTGATCGACTTATCAAAATAAAAAAAAAAGTATTAAATAAATTGAACTAAAATCTGACTAGACGTCATAACTTGTACCTGCTTGTCAATTGCCCTTTCAACTATAGTACATGGTAACCATTACTTGGTCCTTGCAAAAAAAAACTTACAGGAGATGGCATACTTATTTTTCCTCTATTGTTATTCATCATCATCACGACCAATGAAATTTCGGTTGTTTATTCTTTGTTTCTCCTATCATACGATTTGTTGTCACATATTGTGGTCCAAAAGAAAATGACATAAAGAAAAAGATTACATGTTTCAAAGAAACCTCCGTTTTTCTTCTTTCCACAATAAGACTATTAATAAATAAAGGGATCCGTGAGCTATATCCTTAGTAAAAGCTTAATGTATGCGTTCGGAGCACGTACCCAACATACGAGGCGAGGGAGGACATTTATGCAAAAGTAATCAGAATATTTCATGTACACAAAAATTCTCTGTTATGGTCCGTGACACTGTGGCCTCACCCAAGTTGAATAAAGAATAGAATGTAATGAATGCTGCATGCAATGTAGAGCAATGCATCAGTTAGAATGAAAGGCACCATTGTCAAGTAATGAGCAGCTCAGAAGAAATGGCAAATCATGTTGGGGGTTTTCGAATACTTTGGTCTGCGCATTCCAATCATAAAAATCAAAGCTAGAGTCAGAACTGAACTGTACTTAGATCGTGGCCAACCCTAGTGAGAATTCCCATAAAGGGTCGAATGAAATGTGGTAATTGGTGCGCTCCATAATTCATGCCAAATACGACAATAAAGCATTGATTGCGGTTGTACTCTAACTTTATCTCCGATATGTACCAATTGTTAATTGCTTATCATTCCGCCAAGTAAATTACTCCTCTCCTTCTACTTGTAATACGGGCACATTGGCAACAAGTTTGTTATTAAGAAAGATCTCTTTGGCAAAATCAATCCAACGACTAAAAATAGATTTGGGTGATATTGACAGTCGCACGGCACTGGCTCGCAACAGATGCTGGCGCAAACTGGTGTGATTTTTGGGGAGATCGAGGCAACAACAGTGTTTGCAGAGTGAGACCCTGTTGGTTTTTTTTTTTCTTATCATTGAACCCCTAAATCATATCACGAGTCAAACTGTAATGCGGGTTAAACCATGCTTAATACATTCCAGAAGGCCAGTGGGTGGTCATGACCACTGATGATTCCTTTCTATTTTTATGCTCATGCGCGTCCCCTTGCCCTTCTCCCCGCCGTCAGCCAGCCCCTTTTTTATTTTACGAAATCAAAGCGCAACCTCTCCGAAAGCCCCCCATGTCATTTGATCTTTGCTTTGGTGGGTCTAGACTGTTGCATGTCGTAAAGTGACTTTTAAATTCATGTGCAAGTTGGAAGCAACAAACCAGGTGAATGTACCAAAATGCAGGGTTGTGCTTCTTTATATGTTGCTTTGCACATATATTTTATGGTTATTTTTTACATGAAAATCTCACCCAAAAAATATGCAAACTTTCACACCTTTTCAAATTATAAATTGAAAGCTGTTTTTACAATTGTAGTTCAATTATATTCAAGGAAACGGGGGTATTAAATAAGGCGTGGTTACCATGTTGTACAATTTACATTTCCTTAGATTTGACTCCTTTCATCAGTGAGGCTAATCAACGGTGGTGTGAGGTCTTAAATATGGCCACACTGACGTCATTGACAATTACCAAGCTCCTTAATAATATGACTATGATAACCCCTTAGATAATTAACTGTCAAGCACTGGGCGACAGTGCAAGAGTGAAAGATCCAGTTGTCTCACCTCTTCCTGTGGTAACACTTTGTTGTGATGGACCCTTAGAAACTTTTATCTTTTCTTACAGTTGATCAAAAGTAATTATTTAGCTTCCCCCCCTTTTATTGTAAGGATATAGAAGGTTGTTATAATTATTAATCATTACAGTGTCAATTTGGTTGCAAAAAAAAAACAACTGATGTATAATGAATGTGTTGATTTATACTCTGTTTTCCTTCTTTCTTGAACCAAGTACACGCACTAAGTATTCTCCCATTTCTCATTTCTCATTTCTCCCCGTCGTGGAACACCAAAGAAAATTTTAGTTCCGAAAAAAAATTAACAAAAAAAATTTCCATAACGGCAACCACATTCCTATCAAATTCAAACTCGATCCCTAGAAATGTCTGTTCAAATTTTCAATGATCAAGCCACCGAAGAGAGGGCCGAAAATGCACGTATGTCTGCATTTGTAGGAGCCATTGCAGTTGGAGACTTGGTGAAATCAACTTTGGGCCCAAAAGGAATGGATAAATTATTACAGAGTGCAAGTAATCCAGATCACGCCTTAGTTACCAATGACGGGGCCACCATCTTGAAGTCGATTCCATTTGACAATCCAGCAGCAAAAGTGTTGGTCAATATTTCTAAAGTTCAAGATGATGAAGTTGGTGACGGTACCACTTCAGTCACAGTATTGAGTGCTGAGTTGTTAAGAGAAGCAGAACGATTGATTGACCAAAAAATACATCCACAGACTATCATAGAAGGTTATAGAATTGCTAATAATGTTGCTATTGAGGCGTTAAACAAGGCTGCTGTAAATAACGGAGCCAATCCTACATTATTCAGACGTGATTTGTTGAATATTGCCAAAACGACTTTGTCATCGAAAATTTTGTCTCAAGACAAATTATTGTTTTCCACTTTAGCCGTTGATGCTATTTTGAGATTGAAAGGGTCTACCAATTTGAACCATATTCAAATTATTAAGAAAGTTGGAGGTAAATTAGCTGATTCATATTTAGATGAAGGGTTTATATTGGAGAAAAAATTTGGTATTGGTCAACCTAAAAAGGTGACTGACGCCAAAATTTTAATTGCTAATACTTCAATGGATACCGACAAAGTGAAAATTTTTGGAGCGAAGTTCAAAGTCGACTCAACATCCAAATTAGCCGAATTAGAAAAGGCCGAGAAATTGAAAATGAAGAACAAAGTTGACAAGATTACCAAATTTGGTATTAATGTTTTTATTAATCGTCAGTTAATTTACGATTATCCAGAGCAATTGTTTACTGATTCTAAAATAAATACAATTGAACATGCTGATTTTGATGGTGTCGAAAGATTGGCTTTGGTAACCGGTGGTGAAGTTGTGAGTACTTTTGATTATCCTGACAAAGTAAAATTGGGTTATTGTGAATCTATTGAAGAAATATTGATTGGTGAAGATGCGTTCCTTAAATTTTCTGGTGTTGCTGCCGGTGAAGCTTGTACTATAGTGTTAAGAGGTGCCACGGAACAAGTATTGGATGAAGCAGAAAGGTCATTACACGATGCATTATCGGTGTTATCACAGACCACCAAAGAAACTAAGACCGTGTTGGGTGGTGGCTGTTCAGAAATGTTGATGGCAAAAGCCGTTGATCAAGTGGCTGCAAATGAGACAGGAAAGAGAGCATTAGCCGTGGAAGCTTTTAGTAGGGCATTAAGACAATTGCCAACAATTTTGGCAGATAACGCTGGTTACGACTCGAGTGAATTGGTTACCAAATTGAGATCTGCTATTTACAATGGCATGATAACATCAGGATTAGACTTAAATAATGGTACCATTGCTGATATGAGAGACATGGGTATTGTGGAATCTTATAAATTGAAAAAAGCTGTTGTATCTTCTGCTGCAGAAGCTGCTGAAGTGTTGTTGAGAGTTGACAATATTATACGTGCTAAACCACGTACTGCTGATAGAAACCATTAAATATAGTTAGCAAGTTTGCATTTGATTTACTCTTTGGGGGGCGAGGCAAATGTTAATTATTACATTTTGTATGTATGGTAATTTGTATTGTATTGTTTTCTCGCTTATGTTATACGTTTCTGTAATTTCTGTTGTGGTTGTAAAATTAATAATACGTGTAACAGAATCGTGCGCGTCACTCACACAAACTAAAGCTTGCAGTTGATCACGACCGAGGTTGATTAACACACATATACAACGAAGTAGATTGGACTTTGGTATACAAACTATCAACATTACCCTTAACCCCCCCCTCTTCCACACTCCATACTGTATCTGAGAGGATGTCCAGGGAATAGAGAATAATATTTGTTCATGGTAGTATCGTCTCGCCTCACACCCGGAGGTTTCCGCCTACCCCCACACGACACAGACTAGCCCTACAGTTTTTCTTTTTTTCTATTTTTCACTCGCCGTGGTGGCGGGGCGGTCGGTCTACCGCCTTGTTGGAAAACTTAGAACGACAATAAAAAGTTTAATAATGTGACATAAACACCACCACCAGCGCAAGAGAACAAAAGAGCAAATAAAAATTTTTTTTTATTTTTTTTCAAATTCATACTTTAACTACCCAATCACGACTATTTCAATTTGACTTACTTGCACAGTAAAGCTGCAACAGACGGGGAGTTAACAACACTTGTCTCTTTATTCATTCATTTATTTATTCATTTGCATTTTATTTATTCAATTTGTATTTATTAGTAGCATTTTCATTTTATACAACAAAGCAACCATCCACTTTCTTCAATGGCAGTTGAATCAGAAAGATCATCATCAAGCAATGCCGGATCTAAACAGGCTAATGATACCCATGAAGCCATAATACCTGCCAAACCAAATGATTATGAGGCATTGTTTAAGAAATTGGATATTGAAAAAACTGGAGAAATCACATTTCTTGATTTTAAAAAGGCATTAAAAAAATTTAACCATCCAATCAATGAAAGCCCGGAATTAATAGAAAAAGTTTTCAATTCATTTGATGCTAATCACGATGAAAAAATCGATTTCAAAGACTTTAAGGAATATTTAAGCAGTACAGATGACCAAATTTTAAAAGGGTTCCATGAACTCGATAAAGATCACGATGGGAAATTAAATAAATCAGATTTCAACCGATATCTAAAAGAAAGTTTACATCTCGAACCAAGCAAAGCCAATATTGATTTATTATTTAAACAACTTGATGCCAATGAAGATGGGTATATCACATATAGTGAATTCAGGGAATACCTTTTGTTAGTGCCTCGTTTACAGGGATCAAGAATCAAAACTGCATTCACTTTTCTTTTCGAGGAATATGATATCAATTCTGATGGGGATGTCACATTAATTACCCAATTTCTTAATGGGTTCAAATATTTTTTGGCAGGTGGGTTAGCCGGGGTGGTTTCAAGAACATGTACTGCACCATTTGATAGAATTAAAGTGTTTTTAATTGCTCGTACTGATTTATCTTCCACAATTTTGCATTCTAAGCAAGAAATCGCCAAACAAATAGCCCTGGGTGCTGAAACACACGTCATTGAGGCATTGAGAAAAAAATTGGCTCATGCCGAACAAGAGAAGGCTGCGGAACTACTAGAGGCGAAAGCAGCCCCCAAATCATCACTTACATCATCAACAGCAAGAGCTACAAAGACAATAAGATCCCCTATAGTTCAAGCAGTCAGAACAATTTGGAAACAAGGTGGAATCAAAGCATTTTATGTGGGGAATGGATTGAATGTAATGAAAGTTTTCCCTGAATCAGCAATGAAATTCGGTTCATTTGAAGGTGCCAAAAGATTTTTTGCCAGAATCGAAGGTGTGGATGATCCAACAAAGATATCTAAAGTTTCAACTTATTTGGCAGGAGGGTTTGGTGGGGTCATTGCCCAATTAACAGTTTATCCTATAGACACTTTGAAATTCAGATTACAATGTTCTAATCTTGATCATCCATTAAATGCCATTATGACAGCAAAGGAAATGTTAAAGGATGGTGGCATCAAGATATTTTATAGAGGTATTGGTGTGGGTCTTGCTGGTATGTTCCCCTATGCTGCATTGGATCTCGGTACTTTTTCCACCATTAAAAGCTTATTGGTGAAAAAATATGGTAATAAGCATGATCACCTGCTACCTACATATATGACATTAAGTCTTGGTGCATTCTCAGGTTCATTCGCTGCTACCATAGTGTATCCAGTAAATCTATTAAGAACCAGACTTCAATCACAGGGTACATATGCTCATCCGTTCACGTATGATGGGATTTACGATGTATTTGCTAAAACAGTTGCTCGTGAAGGGTATTCTGGGTTGTGGAAAGGATTGGTTCCTAATTTGGCGAAAGTTGCTCCAGCTGTGTCAATCAGTTATTTCGTGTATGAGAATTTGATAAATAGATTTTAGAGACAAAAAAAAATTGGAGTATATTGTAATGGACATAGTTTAAAAGAATAAGTAAAATGAACAGAAACTATTTGATGCAAATCACTTTTTTTTTTATATATTTCTCTATAAATTACACCTCTACACTAGTTGTGTGTGTCTTTTTTTCATTTGATGAATCTTTTGAATCTGCTTCCAATTTTCTTTTAGGTATTCTTTCAGTTGCATCTGGACAAGAAGCAACTAATTCATTCTCTCCTGCAACTTTCAAAAATGCAGTGTTTTGTTTCACGCCATCGACTTTTCTAAAATAAGGTTGACATCTCCAATAAGGCACAGTCTTATAGGACCCACCCCAAGCTTCTAATGGACCATCAACAATTACATCCAATTCGTCAATGTTAGGCTTTTGATAGATTTCTTCAACCAATGCTTCAATTTTCTCTACAATAGTTCCCCATTCTTCAATTGGACCATTAACGTTAGTCTTACCAATGACTGGACGTAATTCTTTATGAATTTGTAAGAATTCATGCAATAATTTGAAAAAATGCGATTTGATACAATGTTTTGAAGCAAGACTTTTCTCGTGTACTTCTTTAACAATTTCATAATATTCTCTTAACATTTTATCGACTCTAGGAAATTGTTTATCTTTATTATTATCTCGCGTCCAAAAGACACCTGGGTTATATAAATTCCCTTCAGCTGACATCACAGCATCACAAGATGTTTCATTGGTACATCTTTCTAAATCAGAAGGATACAAGATGTTCCCATTTGCAAAAAATACTTGATCTTCAGGTAAATTATCACGTAAATATTTCAAAATTTTCCAATTTGCTAACCCCGTTGCCTGACCTTTCATTTCTCTTGTTCGACCATGTATAGTTATAAATTGTGCACCTGCATCCAATACCATTTTTGCATATTTCAAAGATTTTTCATAATCGTCATAAACTCTGATTTTCGCCGTCACTGGAATAGATAAATTATCATGTAAATTTCGAATCAATTTATGAACCAAGTCCCAATCATCCATTAAAAAAGCTCCATATTTGCCCTTCTTTGCTATTCCCTGAGGACACCCTAGATTTAAGTCAACTGCATCGCATCTCGTTTCTACTAGTTTCGCAGCTTGTAATAAATACTCTGGATCATTGGCACAAAATTGCACAATCAAAGGTCGATCTAATTCAGAATCACCATCTAATTCATCACACCACATTAAATTCCGATACTTTTCTTGCGTCACAAATAATCTGGCATGATACATGGGAGTATAACATAACTCAGCACCATATCTTCTTGATAAAATCCTCCATGCTAATTCAGAGTGGTCCACCATGGGTGCAACTATGGTCTTGGGCTCACCAATGGCCTTGAATAATTCACGTCCTTGTAGTTTTGTTTGAGTCATTGCAACGTTACGTGTATGTAAATAAAATGGATTAAAAATGGTGAGTTTCTTGCCAGTAATGACGTTTAATATGTTCATATAGAATCACCAAAATCTCTTAGACAAAGGGTCGATGATGTATGTTGCATAAATTTTTTTTTTTTTTTTTCATTTCTTTTGATTTTGTTTTTGGTTCGGTATTATTCCGCGATGACACATTTTTACACGACTTGTTGGTTCTTATCGTGAAGACATTTCTCTGATGCACGTGATAAGAACTACATTGGTCCAATATTCTATTCTATTCTATTCTCTAAACAATAAATAAATCTATACTCTAACCTAAAAAAGTGCAGTGACAAACAGAGGTAATAACAAAAAAGAGTTGCCTACTCTTGCAAAAGATCAACCAACCTTGTCAATGATTCAATATAAAACTTAGGAATCAAACTTTCACCATCTTTAAATGAATGTGGATTCTGTAATAAAGATTTCAATTCTTCAATAGAAGTAACACCAGATAAAACCAACAATGTACCAAGACCATTACCTAATTGAGAATCATTCCCAAATTTAATATCTGAATACAAAGTATCACCGACCATGATAGTTTTTGCTTTATCAAACCCTGTATTCAACAAGATTGTTTCAGCGAAAGTGACATCTGGTTTACCAACATTGATATAATCTCTATTCGAAGTATAAGCCATATATTCGACTATACTTCCACCAGCAGGCAAAGTTAACCCGTTTGTTCCGGGATAATTACGATCACCATTGGTACCTATATATGGCAACTTTTTGTTATCATAAACCAAGTATTGTAATGTTGTGGCTATACGCATGTAATTAAATTGCAAGGTGGACCCAGCTATGATTGCTTTAACTTCGGGGTCAACTTTCAACAAAGGATTTTTTGGATTCCATTCCTGATCTAACAAAGGATTGGTACCACCCACTGGAATGTACCCTTCCATTATTAATTCATCTTCAATACCTTCATCACCTAATACCCAAATTTTGTTTCCTGGTGCAATTCCCAATCGTTTCAATTCTAAAACAGCTGAATAACCAGTGGTATAGATCTGATCAATTGAAATGTTGTGAATGCCTAAACTATTGAATTTATCAATGTAAGAATGACGTGATTTAGAAGAATTATTGGTGACAAATGCAAAGTTCTTCTTATGGGTTCTTAGATAGTTAAGGAATAAATCAACTTTAGGGATTAGTTCTTCAGATAACCATATAACTCCATCACAATCTAACAAAAAATTGTCAAATTTGGATAAAAACACGTCCGCTAATTCTTTACTGTCGATGTATGTCGGGAATGCCTTGATAGTCATGATTTAGATTAGGGATATACTTTCTAAATCCAAAAAAAAAAAAGAGGTTCCTAAATATTAATTTTCAAAAATCCGTGTTGTTTACTTGATTATATATATATTTATAATACTTTTAAAAAGAGCAAAAAAGAAACGCCTATTGTTTGCAAATCTTTACGTAATAAATAGAAATGTCAAATTTCCTCCAGAACAAAGAAAAAAACTTAACCAAACTATTAGTTTGTTTCTTCTTTTGTACAAATTTAATTTCAATAATATGCTTACGCTTATCTATACAAATTTAATTTGAACCTTTGATCCACAGTAATTTAAGGTTATTCTCCAACAACCGCTTTTGTTATTATTCCGTAACCCCTCACTTCAAAGATTCAGTTGTATATCTAGCATCATTCTCTTGATTCATGGAACAGTCGGACTCACTTTCATCTTTAGCCATTAACTGGAAAACTCTTGGGTAAAACAATTAAAATTTAGTACGCCTAAATCCACTTGGCCGATAGACTCAAATTTACTTTGATTAATTTCGGGATCATTGTTGTTCTCTTCCAATCTAATCCAATTGCCATTATTATTAATATACAACAGTTCATCCACATCAACTGTCATCTTAAAAAATAAACCATTATCTTCTTGCTCTTGAGTCACTTTCTCTCGATTATCAATTTTCTTAAGATTTTGTATATGATTAAATAATAATGAACTGTATTGCGTATAAATTTCATCCCAATTTAATTTGTCAATATTTATGACTGACGAAGTGTCATTTGATTCCAAGCTCAAATCAAATATTGTATCATTCAAATTAACTATAAATTGATGGAAATTAATTGTGTATTGTTTCATAATTGTATCTGTTTCGGTATTATAAATCAAACAATTGATGTTATATAGTCCATTGAACGGTTTAGAATCATCGTTGCTTGTTTTCTTTTTCTGTGTCTGTTTTCGATTGATTATTAATTCGTTTATTATGTTGACAATCAATTGATTGATATACGAATCCAACTGAGGATTACGATTTTTAAATATAATTAACCCAAAGGATTCAAATTTATCAAATGTTAATAAATCATATATGTTGTTATAATATAAAATTTGATTTACCCAAACAATTAAAAATTCTTTGAAAGTAAGTAGAAAATTTTTAACCGTTAATGGTAATTCCATTCGGTTTATGGTAATTCTTGATACTATCTCCCGTTGATAAACACTTATTCAATCATAATCCCAGAATTCCATCGACAAGGATGCTTTTTTTTGCAAGGGGAAAATAAAAATGCTAATCACGTGATAGAGAACGCGTTTAAATACAGTACAAAAAAAAAAGTAGTTATGGGTTCACGCGTAAACCCAACAATGCCCCTGGCAACTACCACTCTAAAAACAAAACAAACTTATAACCAACACCAAATCACAATCAATCATATTCTAGTAACATGAATTCGTCTTCCTCATCTCCGTCAATCAAAAACATTAGCAAGTTTGACATCTCCAAAATCACTTCCAGTCAAGTTATCATTGATTTGAAAACCATCACCAAGGAATTGATTGAAAATGCAATAGACGCAGAAGCAACTAAAATCGATATAATTTTTAATAATTATGGAATCAACTCGATACAAGTTCAAGATAATGGGAAAGGAATAGATTCAAGCGATTTTGAAACTATTTGTTTAAGAAATCACACTTCCAAAATTCAACAGTTTGAAGATTTAAGTAAATTGACCACTCTTGGGTTTAGAGGTGAAGCAATTAATTCTATTTGTTCATTGAGTGACAAATTTACTATAATTACTACAAACGAACCAAATTATCCAAAGTGTAATGTTTTAAATTATGATAATATGGGTCAATTAATTGATCAAAGTGTCAAAGTGGGTGGAATCAATTACAAACTGGGTACACTAATTATAATTGAACAATTATTCAAAAATTTACCAGTTAGATTGAAAAATTTCATTAAAAATTCTAAAAAAGAGTTTCAAAAGGCAATTAACTTCATTATTAATTACGTACTAATTTACCCCGAAATTAAATTTACTGTTTATAATATCCTTGATGGTAACAAAAAGAAGAAGTTAATTTTATCAAGTAAAGGTGGTGACAATACGTCAATAATAGACAATTTGATTTCAATATATGGTAGTAACAATAACAAAAACTTGATTCCATTAGAAATTGACATAACCGATGACATAAAATTGACTGGATACATATCATCGTATTCATTTGGATTGGGAAGATCATCTCCAGATCGCCAATTTTTGTTTTTAAATAAACGACCAATTGTGTTCAAAAAAATATACAAATTAATCAATGAAATTTATAAAAGTTACAACCATGTTCAATATCCAACGTATATTATTAATATAACAATAAATCCGGAATTGGTTGATGTTAATTTACTACCTGACAAAACAAGTGTTTTGATACATGATGAATCTGAAGTGTTACAAATTATGGAACAAAAGGTATTGGAATTTTTTGAATTGCAAAATAATATAATAATACCTAAAAATGATACTTATCAAGTTAGTAAGATTGAATCGGACACAATAGAAGATCAAACTGAGGAAACATCTAATAAATTGATTATTAATGATAATATCGACATTAGTTATTTCGTCAAGGATAAAAAGGGCCTGGGTTTAATTGATGAATTATCAAACAATGATATTCTGGAACAGGATCAGGATGCTTTGGATCGCGATGAACAAGAGACTGACGAAAACAACAAATTTGAAGATGAAGATGAATCAAGGAAAACGAATTTAATATTGGAGAAAGAGAAGGTTTTACTTGATACACCAACAGCTGTGCAAGATTTGTTACAATCAAGTGACGAACTTCCGGACAACACTATTAAGGATAGTGGTACAGCAACCATGGACATAACACATATTGAAATGCCAAAGATTATATCATCATCCCAAGATAGTAACAATAATACTAATGATAGTATTAGTAACAGGAATTCAGTATTCAGTTCTGTGAATGTTAATTCATCTCCTCGAAATAATAACACTGATAGTACTAACGTAACTGAACTTTTCAGTTTGGAAAAGGAAAAAGTAGTAGAGGAGGATCAACAAGAAGAGAAACACGACGAAGAGTGCCACCATCAAGACAATCATGGAAAGAACTTTTATCCCGTAAAGCATAAGTTAGAAGAGGATGAAGATTTGACAATTATAAATATTGGAGACACAAAGTTTGAAGAGTATGTGACAAGACCTAACAAACGATTCAAGCAAGACAAATACTGTAATAAGTTATACAATAAAAAGAAGAATTATTCATCCCGAGATATTTTGGATTCGATAACAAGTAACATGAACAGAGTCCCAACGAATTTAGGTAACTCCAAGAAGGAAGTAGAAATAAAAGACGAAGAGGTGGACATAGAGGAAGAAATACCGGCTATTGCTGCTGCCGATAATCAATATGATGAAGTTGAAAGTTATCAAATTAGTAAACAAGATTTTTTAAAGATGAAATTGATTGGGCAATTCAATCTAGGGTTTATCCTAGTGAATTTGAATAATGATAACAATTTATTTATTATTGATCAACATGCATCAGATGAAAAATACAATTTTGAAAAGTTGATGACTAACTTCAAGATAAAGTATCAATTATTAATTAAACCGATAAACTTAGAATTGAATATTATTGATCAAATGTTGGTGATTGATAATCAAGAAATCTTTAACAATAATGGGTTTAAATTAGAAATAAGCGAAGAAGAAGAAGATGATGGTGGGAATAAAATCAGATTATTGTCGTTACCAATCTATCAAAATATAATGTTTGATTTAGATGATTTTTATGAATTAATAACATTGATTAATCATCAACCACCTACACAAAAATCGAATCCGTACTTGAAATGTTCTAAAATTAAGAAAATATTAGCTATGAAGGCATGTCGAAGTAGTATAATGATAGGTACATCATTAAACAATTTCAAAATGAAAGAAATAATTGCCAATTTGAGTACATTGGACAAACCATGGAATTGTCCACACGGAAGACCAACAATGAGACATTTGATAGATATAAAAGATTGGCAACGACAACACAACAAAGGATTGTTAAATAACGAAGATTTAATTGATTATGAACTATAAATAGTAACGTATAAAAATACATACAAGCACATAATAGATAATTTGGTTTATTAGAAACTAGGCGCAGTGTAGAACTTTAGTACTATTGTTTCGATTTTGATATACGAAATCAAATTCACGATTAGTCGGAAGTGTTGATGAATAATTCTTACAATGAACATATTAAAATTTAGGATGATGTGCATAGATTTAATTTGAATATCAACAGTAGAAGAACAATAAGAAGAAAGATAAAAGAATATTTAGTGCGATACCGGCCGAGAGGGGCAAGGCATATAGATCTACGTTGTGAGGCGTTCACACTTGTTCACATTTGTAGGTAACTACGATGCGTGCACGTGCATTGATGATCATTATGACGATCATTTAGAAAATTGTTAGGCGGTTTTTTGCTGTTTGATTTTTGATTTTAAAGTTTTTAAATTTTTGATTTTATTTTTCTTACACTTATATGTCAATGGGATATTATTTTCTTTTTCGTAAAATAACCCAATCTATAATTCCATATATATTTGACACAACTCATCGTCACCGAGGTCCAAACATTCCAATAAGACATATGCAAAACAATTCTCTTTTTTATGGTAGCAATTCTTAAATTTTGAAATTTTTTGGCTATTCTTTATTTTTGACTGTGTGTTCCCCAAACTTTTCCATATTGATTAAGTTTAACGAAAATGAGCAAATTTCAAATGTAGACTTTTGGAAAATGTGTACGCATGTGTAAAAAACAAATTAATTTACTCATAAACTATCTTGCAAATAGCCCAACAGTAATCATCAAATTGGAAAGCAAAACAAATAAGAAACACCAACTACGAACAGCGATCGAAAATCGTAAAAGCGACCTTTACACACCAGAGTACTTACTGGTGTCTTGTTTATCCATTAATTACTAATGACTATGATGGTAATACATGCACAAAACAAATGAAACTCACTACCACCACAACGGTATCTTTGTGGTAAACAAATTGTTCTCTGTCACACAAACTAGGGCTAATTTTCTAGATAATAGAAAAGGAGAAAACTAATACAAAAGGTTAAAATAAAAATTGAAAAATGGACACAGAACCGGAAGCAAAATGCACGTGCGTGTGTTCTTATGTGCGCGCTTTATTCAATAAAGGAGGCACACGGCAGGGCCACAAATAAAGAATTGCTAAAGACGTTGACGTTGTTGGCTGGTTGGTGATACTCAACGAACAGAACTCCGTGAATAATCCATTTTGTGTATTCCTTTAAACTCCTTCTCTGTTGCTTCCCTCCGCGCGCCCCCCTCTTTCTCTATCTCTACACTAAAGGTTGAATAGTTCCCTCTCTCCAAGTACCACACAAGAACCATTAGTTGATGTTATTTACAATTTTCGTGCAACCAACAAAGTTAAAATTCTACCCATGAGGATGATTATGATGCGGGATTTGTTTTATGTGGATCTCGGCTGGAAGACCAAATTAAAAAAAAAAAAAAAAAAAAAAAGAAAGTAGCAAAGCATGGCAACATCATCATGTAGAAGAAACTAAACGAGAAATGGAAAGAGTTTCCATTAAAAAAGTTGAGACGAGATATATAGTTGCATTAAACTATTTTTGACACTGACTTTGTCATCTTTGTTAATCTTAGTCCTACTCATCATCATCATCAACATCACCAGCATCCTTCCTCTTCGGGATAAACAATTATCCTTGAAATATTTGGCACTATATATACAGCCAATGATTGTATGATTTTGCAAAGTGAAGGATAAAATATTTTATTTCATTTTTTGCGATAATATCAAGTCATTTCTTAACATTTCAAGTAAATAATTATAGAGAAATATCGATTCTTTTCTTTTCAAATCCCGTGATGAATTAACAAAAATCTCGAGATTATTATTACTCTTACTGTTATTATTCTTATTTTGATACTCTGATGTTTCGGATATTTCTTTTTAGTAGTTGATTTGATAGTTATGAGGACTGGTTTGTTTGATGCCTTCCCATGTATGTGTGATCTAAAATCTTGGATGCAGGAATGAAGTTTGAGAGGAAAAGTTCACATCGGAAATTTGCAAAATTTCATTTGAGTTATTTGCTTGATGGAGAGTTTATTAGAAAGCTTGGAAATGGAACATGGAATATGTCAATGGTTAGTATATCTTGGGAATGGACTTAGTTTTCCACTCTTCTGTTCTGACGTTGCTTGAACACAAAACATTGTATGTTATTACGTCAGATTCTATTATACACAACCACTAGCACCGATTGTGCACTGTTATTAGATAATAAAATATAATTAGAATAGGGAGAATAATCAATAATTTGCAGTGGGGAAGTTTTTGCTGGTTGATTTCACTATGCATCAGGAGGCGCCGATGGTAGATGATATTGGCATATTGGTTGGTTAGCCAGTTGGTTGGTGGTCAAGGTCGTGCGTGAATTACAAAAATCAACCAATATGCAGTACCCACATCGATATATGTGATGGAGTGCCCTTATGACTTTGTGTTATATCTCTGGTATGGCCCCCTAAAAAAAAAAAACAGAAAAAAGAAATTCACGAAAATATTTTGTGTTTTGTGCACGCACCCACAATTCATCTGCGCTATATATCTCTATCTCTCTTTATCTATCTACCTATGTATGTATATATAAATATGTATTTATATATATTAAGAACACACACAAAAACTCACATACATAATAGAAAATTTTTATTATTACTGTTGTTGTTGTTATTATTATTATTATTTTACAGTTGACATAGAAAAGAAAATTTATTTAATTTTACTTTTTTCTTACTTACATATTTGCATTTATATAAACTATATATATATATATTCTTTTTCTTTTCTTTTCTTATTATTCACACTCACTGACATTAATTGACAGTTTTATTGACTCATTAATACCTTTCCTTTCCTTTCATTCCATCTGGATCTTTCTACTACCACTACTACAATATTATCACCCAGGCATTGTCACCCACCGCCGCACCTTATACCAAAAATCAGAAAAAAATAAAAAAATACAACAGACAAAAAAAGACTTTACAACAACAACAAGAAATAAACAACTTTTTCATCCATTCCTTATACTCATATACTGAAATCAACAGAGATAATGAAAGAAAGGAAAACCAGACGAAGCCACAAGAATTCACGAGATGGTATGTTATAAGATCCAAACTCACCATGTAGAACTCCTCCCACAAAAATCAGAAGAGAAAGTACTCTCAATTACAATCCAATCACTGCGAAGCAAATCAATATTCAAAATCACAAATAAAAACATCTACAGAAGCACAAGCACAAGCACAAGAATGAGGATCCAACCCTTATCCAAAAAATGTTGCGTATCTTTTATCCATTTTTTTTTCTTTTGACCCAGTTCTGTAGGGGAGTTCTTCATGATTGTTTTTAAGGAATAATACAAAACTTTGATTACTAACTTCATTTTTACAGGCTGTCCCAATTGTAAAAGTAAGAGAATAAAATGTTCGGAAGAGTTACCTTCTTGTCAAAATTGTATCAAGAAAAATTACAGATGTGGTTATCTTGATTTCCCTGAGGAAAAGTTAAAAGTTCTTAGAGATAAAAACGATAAGAGACTGATAAATGAATCAAAACTACTACTGCATGCATCATCTCAACCACTACAACCTCAATTAAAGTCACCACTAGAGCAACTACAGCAACTACAAGCTCCTCAACTCAATGTCATACCCGATGATCCAACTCAGGATGTCAATACTGCTGCAATAAACAACCTGGGATATTACCCTCCTCAACAATACCAGATTAATAATGGTACACATATATTGCAGAATAATAATTTAGCAGCACTAGCAACAGGGACATCAGTGTCGTTAAATTCATCTCCTTTATCGGACACTCCAAATTATATCGACCACCTAGTATCTAATTTCCTACCGGCCACCATCCCCAATGAAGACCGATCAGTAACTCCACCAAACATTTTTGATTCATTGCCCCAAGATGTGGTTGACTACTTTGCAGAACTTCCAAACACAAAATCAGATTTGAAAATCACTGTTTATAAAGACGCCATAAAAAAGTTATCGCGTAACAGAGACGATTTACAGTTGCCAACTTATTCTTCAGAATCATCACTCGATAAATATGAACAGCACGAACAACAACCCTCCAATACTGATTCAAATACCAATAATCATGCACTACACAAAAACAACATCAACACCCTCCCACAATCTAGTTACAAACAGCAGCAGCAACAACAACAACAACCTCATGACGTAAAACGTGCCCGTCACAATATGGATCATGATCTCGGTTATGAAAGCCAATCAAGCGATGATTATAGTAACACCAGAAGCATGTTTGCCAAATATTTTGGTATCCAGATCCCGTCTCAAAAAGACTCAGACTATCAAGATATTTATGGTTTGCCGAACAGTACAGCGACAACAAATATTGGGAAACCGTTGCCAAATGCTACAACCAGTTTATTCCACATCAAATTAATAGATTATCCCAAAAATTTGCGAAATATCGAAACCCTTTTCAACAGTAATCAAGAATTGATCCAAAATACTTTAGTGACACCCAAATCTACTTGGACAATTCAAGACAACAAGTTATTATGGAGCTCAATATTTAGTGGTGCCTTGAGTCCTCGTCATTCTTATTTTACCTTTTTCATGGACCGGTCTTTAAATGTGATTTTAAAAGTTTGTGTCAAGTCCATTCTTTCTGGGAGCAGCGATACCTGCTTTAATGAAAACATTCGTGATATTCTAATCAAGAAATCTTATACCTACTATGGGAGAATGATCAAAGATTTGCGAGAATCAGTAACGAGTGATAATCTTGAGTATAGCACGATATTGCTGTGGCTCTCAAATTGGTCCTTATTCATTCACAACAGCAGTACCCTCAAGGCAGCTAACTTGATATTAACTGGTTCAGCCTCATTGATGTGGAATTGCTTGTCTCAGCATCAATCAATTGAAGAGATTAATCCGACATTAGCATTTGTATTTCATTCAATGCGCATTCACACGGTATCTTGCGTGGCTCCCGAGTATAAATTTGATGTTATCAATCAATTGTATGAAGATTTTGTTCATTTCAAAAGATTTATTCTTTATAATCAGGAATTGACTACCAAAAATAATGGATATATTTTGAAATCTTTTGTTGATTTGGAGAATTTTTTAAGCGAATTGGTGAATAAGATCTACCCAAGAATGGTTAAATTGGATAACGAGTACAAGAAACATCTTAATGTACCAAAGGAAGAAGGGAAAGAAGGAATGCATTTTTTCTCACCTAGTGAGTTGTTTTCATTAATTGTAAATTGGTTTAATATCATTCCTGGGCATGCATTATCGGTCGGGAAAACAATGACTCCTTTGAAAAAAACATATTACCTTTTCTACACCGCTATTGGAATGGCTTTGGCTTCAATTTTCCCTGCTGCTAGAAGTTTTTTTTCAGTCGATCCTTTAAATATGATATTCCCTACTTCTGAATTTCACAATGCCATTTATCAAGTTTTCCCTTCGGAAATTTCCAGCGATGAACAATATCAATATTTATCCCAACTATCTAAGAAGTTACTTCGGATAGTTAATTTTTTCATCATTAGAAGGAAAATATTGTTAAATTATTTGAGGTCCCACACAGTTTTGAATGAAAGATATTTAGAAATGGTTGGACCTTTGAATGGCTTGGATGAAAGTATTATATATGTTAAACCAGCTAAGTTAAATTTTCAAGAAGTTATGGTTACGGATTTTAGTGCTAATAATATCATCAACATATTTAATTATCCTGTGGTGAAAATTTTGTATGAACAAGAAGGAGATGAATTTCAAGATTTCAAAAGACTAATCGAAAAAGAAAATCATAACCAAAAGAGAAGAATAGAAAAGCTCAGAATTAAGTACGAGGAGGAGCATATTCAAGAGGCCAATAGTAGCAGACGTGTGTCGGTAGCAGACAAAGATCAACTTGAGGATTTCGATAGTGATAGAGGAATGTATTCATATGACTATAACATTATGCCTGCTTTAGATATCTTCTACCGCAAGCTTCAAAGCAAGAGCAAAGAAGTTGATGATATCGAAGTGATTAGAAAACAACTAGAGAATTTTGAAGTATCGCAAAGGGAGATAGGAAAATGTGTATAGGCTGTAACAATATAAACATTTAATTAGTAGTCTGTATCTTTTAGAAATTGCAAAAAACTATCATAAGCAATTGACTTTCTTTTCCTTTTCTTGTTTTATTGCCACAAAATGGCTCGAATGTTCCAATTCAGATCCACGCCAAGAAATGTAGTTACAGTGTTTTTATTTATTGTTCAAACTAACGTGCAATCGTACTGTTTGGTATGAAAATATGCGCACATTAATTTGAACTAAGTATAGAAACACTGCATTGGCTCAAAGCAGAATAATGACGTCCTGATTCATAAACCACAAAATGAAAATATCACACGACTTTGTACACAGAAAGGGCCTTTTCACACAAACCCGTTTGGAGAGTTTTGCGGTTACATAAATTGTTGCAACACCAGCGTCTAGTTTTTTTTTCTTCTTGCACACTTTTCTTCTTTCTTCACAACAACTAATTCTACCTCAACTCCTTGTCAAAAGTGATTATCTCCTGTGAATTCTCCAGGGGATAGTTCGTTCCAGTGAGTCGCTCCTGTGAATATTCTCCTTTTGACAAGTGATCGGTTGTTGTGAATAGCTCCCTTTTGGAAAGTGAATAATAAATACTTATTGTGTATGAAAATATATAAAAGATTTTATTGATTTCTATAAAACTATTTAGGTGATTTTCTAGTATCTATGTATCGTTCTCTTATGTGAAGAGATAAACTTCACAACTAAATCAAGCCCAAAGGAAGCATAGGGTTTGTTAAAAAGGATCCTGTCCTCAAATGACGACATCCGGACGGGGCACTTCATGAACTTGAAAAATTCTTAATGCTAACAATGTCTAAGCGCATTCATTACCTTCATAGCGAATAAAGCAAGACTGACTTGTGCGTATCGACTTCCTATTTAGGATATTGATACGCGCGACGCTATTAATAGTTTGTATAGTACGAAAACTAACTTTCTATATAGAGTGCCATTGAATAGAAGAGGTGGGAGTGCTCGGATGGTGACTAGGTAGGTATGTTATTGCAAGTATGTAGTTAATATAAATGAGCATGGTTTGGTTGGTGAAATTACTGATTTATGCACGCATCAATCCCATAGATTCGAATTAAATGAAGAGAAAACTTAAATAGTTGTATTTAGTATTCTTTACAAGAAGAAGAGCTTAAGTAAAGAATAGGAAATAGAGAAATAAGAGACATAGTAGTAATTTATAGATATTAACGTGTGTATTAATAAATATAGGATTCTAACGTGTAATTATAGATGATTATCAAGAAATAAGATTAGTTTCTATGTAAACTATTTAGTAATATTTAGTGGATTTCCAGGTCTTTATATATTGTGTTTATGATATTTTCTTGTGATGTCTTTGTGTTATATTTGTGTTAGTCATGTGATTCAGTAATTGTAGTTAGGTGACGACAGACATTTTACATTTAGTTACACTTGGACGAAATAAACGTATTTCGAAGACGCTCACTTAGATTAATTGCAAAGAAGACTAAGTACGTCGAAGCATCTACATTCAGATCAAGTCTAGGTCAAGCCATCAATATACTATATTTACATTGGGCGTAAATTAGTAGCTAAGACAGTGGAGTAAAAGATTTAAGTGCTCATACTACACAACAATTCCATATAATTATGAATTTGTCATGCATACACCATTACGAAAATCACTTGTTCTTGTTCGTCTGCATCGGCGAAATGACTATATCCAGAAGGCACGGGCAATTAAATCTAATGTCGTGTAATTCTGTCACTTAAAACTTTTACTAACAAAGATCTATAGTGACCTGCCGGTGGGCTCCAGATTCACTTAATCGTGAATGTGTGGATTTTCTGTATTGACACCAAAGTCCCATGTGTCTAAGTGAACGTCTGCGAAATATGGATATTTCGAACAAGTGTGTTTTTATATAAATGTCTTTTATTGGCTATATCAATGATTTTCACTTAAGCTTCCATAAGGAAGAAAGGTGCTAAATAAGGCTATTTAGGATTTCTCTTCATTCATTTGGAATTACTAACAAATGTGCGTGTGTTAACCAATTACCTCACTGACACCAACGTTCGTTTTCCATTCCGTTATTCTATCAATTATGAATCACAGCTTTTTCATTACTTTTCTTTTCCATACCATTTAACTCTAATATAAATTCTCATCAAATCATCGTGTATCACGTGGAAGTTATCCAATCAACCATATTTAATAGTATACTTCCCACTATGAGACAACAACTTGAGCGACAGTTCGGTTTTTTAGCCCAACATCCATAACAAGCAACGTCTGGCACCGCACGTATATATTTTTCACAAAAACACTAATTTGGCGACCTTAATGAGATCAAATGAAACTTCAAATTTCGACCAAAGAATTTTGAAACTTCGTGTGACGCACAGAATAAAAGTCGTTTCAGCAAAATTAAATTTTGTGCAAGAACAAGTGCAAATCGGACCATAGAAATATATGTAAAACGAATTCCATTCTTTACCTATGCGGGCAACATTAACATTCTTCTGCCCTTTCTTCTGTGGATACGTGACATTCCATTTTTGTGAGTCTTGTAGACCGTATTATTCATGATCATATCGGCATG
>JAKTVG010000460.1:0-24136 GCA_030557085.1 Candida gigantensis
CACTGTTGTGTGTGCCACAATTCTAAAGTATATCGAATAGTTTAATCTCACCATTCCCACGAGGTTACAAATTGATCCAGTCTTTAAAAGTCTTGGGGTAATATAACCACGAACCAATTGCGTCATTTTGGCTTCCCATTTCATCTTACAACTGCATGGGTTATGGATTGCAAGACCTATGATTCCCCAATGAAAACGTACCACCAGCACATGGTTGCTTCAGGTTATGATTTCATACGGTAGTGTAAATTAACACGGTTATTTGTGGAATTGGGACTTCCGGAATACTAATTTGATCAAACGTGTCCAGCTTGAGGTATATAAAGTACACAAAAAAGCAACTCCATTAGATTTGCTCGTATGGCTGTGGTGGAGATATAAACAGGCCAAATACATACAAAAAAGTTTAATATGTTTCCACTTTTGTACTACTATGCTAAAAAAAAACCATGTTTAGATTATGCCTTAATTTTAACTCTAATTTTTAATTGTAATTTTTAATTGGACAATGTTCTGGCTGGAGGTCTGCATTCGGATTGGACCATTCTTTATTGGGAAAACACCGAACGTTTGTTGATATCTTGGAAAATATGAACCATTGGTTATGTGTGTGGATCACAACGGTAATCAAGTACTGATGCTCATCATTTCATCTACTATTTTTTTTTTTTAATTTATTTTTTCTTGATCCACGATGAGATTGATTCAACTCGCATTATGCAAGCCATTATATTTTCTTTTTCTACCACCAGATGTGACATTTGCAGCTACAATGACATTTTATTATATGCTTGCTAGTATTGTGAATTATCAATATAACAAACTTTTTTAGGATCATTCAAGGAGTAGCAATAAACTAGTTTCTGTAGTTTGCCCAAAATAAAACAATGGAATTTACAATTAAAATAGTAAATTAAGATAAAATCTGAAACTCATACATCAACGTTTAAAAGTATCACAAAAGAAAAAATATATTCGGACAATATGCCGAGTATTCTTCAGTTACTCTTTAGATATCCAGTAGCAGTATGGCTTAAGTCATTGATAACCTGAGTTATGATCTTCAAGGTTAGGAAGTACTTCACCATACCATCTTTATTTGATCATAACTCTGTTCTAATTTCTTAGTAAACGCATTGCAGTAGAAATTTCATTTCGTATAAACTCATGTCTAAGCGCGTAAATTATAGATGTAAGATAAAGTAAAAAAAAAAAAAGATCGGAATTTAATGTGGTAAAAGCAATTGTATATTGTTAGTCGATCTAGATCTAGCGGTAAAGAACCTTTTGTTCGATCAGACTAGAAAAGCCGCGATAACAATAGTATTCACTAGCATGTCTAAGAATTCACAATCGCCAAGACCAACTCCGCATGTATAGGAATGCATGCAAGCACAAAAAAAAACAAACATTGGAAGAAGGAGTAGGAGAAGAAAATACAGTACAAAAATAATAATGATAAACCGACTAGCGTGTTGTTGTTGTTGTTGTTGCATTTCACGAATTTTTTTTAAACTTTACATGTTTAAATTTTAATAGTCGCCTTTAGGTTAGCAATGAGCCAATTATACTAAGATCCTCAGCTTTTGCCATACAATCCCCCCCTTCTCTCTCTCTCTCTTCCCCCAAATCCATCGCGGATGTTTTCTCCAAATTAAACTTCTTACTCTTTTTACATTTACTTTTGCGTTTATTGTTGTATTTGCTTGATATTCAGATCACAATAAGGACGCGAGACATGAACGAACGAACGGTAATCGAAAGCCAGCATTAATCGTTAAATTCTAAGCGGTCGGATAGATGAAATTACCGACATACAAAGTCAAATACCGTTACCAAATGGGAAAACAGATCTGATTCTCTTCCCTTAACCCCTAGTCGTATTGAGATTTTACATTCCTGGATTCATTTAGTTAGTTTTCATTAGCAAGGGGGGGTTGGGGGACACGACTTGCCTTTTTATTTTGTTTGCGTTGCTATTTAGGTTTGGTGGTTATACATATTAATTTTCCAGTTCTTGCTTGAATTATATTAAAGTTTAAACAATCTAGCGTATTTATTTTTTCTATGCTTATGCTTGATGTACCGTGGTTTTGTACTTCGATAGCAGCTTGACAAGAATTGGGTGATGGACAATTTGACATTGTGTAACACTTTTTGTTGGATTTATTATCTTGATTGCAAAATGTATTTTTTTTTTTTTTTTGGTTTGGTTTTTGAAGCCTGCCTCCTAAAAAGTCTCCTGGTATTAGTTAATTTCTTAGAACCCAGTTAACCCAGCAATGTTTTATCTAGTAAAGAAATTATTAACTATAAAAATAAAAAATTACTTAAATACTATCGTAACTTCCAATTGACTTTTTAGAAAAAATGAAAATTTGGACCGGTCTTCTCTTGAATTTCTTTAAGCAAGTAATAAACAAAACAGTTGAACAATGAAGATCTCACCAAAAACATTATCTAGCATTGCTTTGTTGTTAGTTTCTGCTGAAGCAGCTACTATCACTCAGTACTTCACTGCTCCAACTCAAACAGTATGGTTTACCCAAACAAGTACCACTATATTATTCACTCAATCATTCATTGCTACCGTCAATGGTCCACCACCAGGTTACACCTACCCAACCCCAACATCTGCCTCTACTTCACCAACTACATCGGCATCACAAACTACAAGTTTATCAATACTTACTGGAGAAACTGCTCACACTGGAGCATCAGAATCTAGTACCGCTTCAGTTGGCCCATCCACTAGTGGATCAACTACCGCAACACCTGCTACATCTAGGAGCTCCACAAGTGCCTCTGTCACATCTGCTTCAACTACAGGCACTTCAACCACTGGTACCGCTAGTTCTACTACTTCTCCAGCCACCACATCAAGTAGTTCAACTGTTGCTACCAGTACTCCAACTACTTCTTCAACCACCACTTCCTCTACTTCCACTACACCAACCACTTCTTCTACAACCACCCCAACATCCTCATCTACTAGTTCCACATCATCCACCACCTTATCCACTTCATCAGTTGATCCAAACACCGTTCCTACTGACGATGTTGCCTTTGCCAACGAAATTTTAGCAGAACATAATCGTTTAAGAGCTCTTCATGGTGTACCTGCACTCACTTGGAGTAACACCTTGTACCAATATGCTCAAAACTACGCTGAAACCGGTTTTGATTGTGACAATCTTGAATTGAACCATTCTGGTGGTCCATACGGTGAAAACTTGGCTGCTGGTTACGTTGGTGGTATTACTCCAACCGATGCTTGGTATGATGAAATCTCAGATGTTGATTGGAATAATCTTCAATACAGTTCTGCTACTGGTCATTTCACACAACTCGTATGGCGTTCTACTACCCAACTTGGTTGTGGTAGAATAACGTGTAATAATGCTTGGAGACAAATCACAGTTTGTGAATACAATCCTCGTGGTAATATTATTGGTACCAATTCTACTTCTGGAAACACTTACTTCGTTGATAACGTGTTACCACTTGTTACTTAGATTTTCTTTTACTTGTCTTATTTTATAATATCTTTTTAGTTCTTGTTTGTTTTTTTTGCACCCAAAATATAAAAAATACCTTTATTGTTCTAAATTTGATTGATTAATCGCTATAAGAAGCGAATAAGAAATGTAGTTGTAATTGGCGAGTAAGTCTATATACAGGAAGAGAACAGAAAATCCAAAAAAATTATTGTGCACACACGACCCAATTTTTTTTTCTCATACGCATCTAATACTACACCATACAAATGAAAAATTTTTCACTTTTTGATTTTATAGTTTTCTTCTTAATTCATCATCATTAATACTACAATGTCATCCAGAGTTCAAGTTTCTGTTATTTCCGTCAAAGGTGAACAAGGTTCATCCCAATTACCATTACCAGCTGTCTTTGCTGCTCCAGTCAGACCAGACTTAGTCCACTCTGTTTTCGTTAGAGTTAACAAAAACAAGAGACAAGCTTATGCTGTTGCTGAAAATGCCGGTCACCAAACCTCCGCTGAATCATGGGGTACCGGTAGAGCTGTTGCCAGAATTCCAAGAGTTGGTGGTGGTGGTACCCACCGTTCCGGTCAAGCTGCTTTCGGTAACATGTGTAGAGGTGGTCGTATGTTTGCTCCAACCAAAACTTGGAGAAGATGGAATGTCAAAGTCAACCATAACGAAAAACGTTATGCTACTGCTTCTGCCATTGCTGCTTCTGCTGTTACTTCTTTAGTTTTGGCTAGAGGTCACAGAGTCGAACAAGTTAAAGAATTACCATTGGTTGTCTCTAACGAATTCGAATCAGTTACCAAGACCAAAGATGCCGTTGCTGTCTTGAAAGCTATTGGTGCTCACAAAGATGTCGTTAAAGTCATCAAATCCAAGAAATTGAGAGCCGGTAAAGGTAAATTGAGAGGTAGAAGATTCACTCAAAGAAGAGGTCCATTGGTTGTTTACGCTGAAGACAATGGTCTTGTCAAAGCCTTGAGAAACATTCCAGGTGTTGAAACCGCTTCTGTCAAACACTTGGGTTTGTTACAATTAGCTCCAGGTGCTCACTTGGGTAGATTTATTGTTTGGACTCAAGGTGCTTTTGAATCTTTGGACTCTGTCTACGGTTCTGACTCTACCAAATCCATCAAGACTGGTTACACTTTACCATCTAACATCATTTCTAACACTGATGTTACCAGATTAATCAACTCTGCTGAAGTCCAAGCCGTTGTTAGACCAGCTGGTGAAAAGACCCAAAAGAAATCCCACGTCTTGAAAAAGAACCCATTGAAGAACAAACAAGTCTTGTTGAGATTAAACCCTTACGCCAAGGCTTACTCTGCTGAAAAAATTGGTTCTGCTAAGGTTAAGAAATCTGATGCTAGACCATCTAAAGGTCAATTCGCTAAAGTCTTGAAAGATTAAATCTATCAATCTGATAGATTAAGTCTGATGACGATGAAGTAGTATGTTATGTAATATGAATATATTCCTTTTAGATTGTCGCCTTTAAAAGAGAAATGATTTAATGTAGTAGTAGTAGTAGTAGTAGTTGTTGTTTCTCTACATCAACAAATTTGATAAAAAACATTGATTTGGAAAAGTTACGGAAGATTAAAAAAAAAAAAAATAAAATTATAAATCTCTAACAACATGAACTACTTTGTCCTGCTTGACCTTTAGGTCTATTCAAATCAACTCCAGTGACTCTTCTTCCACCAGCACTGCCTCCTTGTCTTGATCTACTAGCATCTATAACTTGGTCAACGGGCAAGGCTCTTCCTATTCTATCAAACACTTCTAACACTCCATCTCCTGATTTTGCTGAACATTCAGCAGTAATTATAGAGCAACCATCACTATTTTGCTCTTGAACATATTCTTCAACCTCATTTGATTCCACTTCTCTTGCATCTTCTAAATCAGATTTGTTTCCAACAAGAGCAATTACGATCCCTTCTGGTGCTTGTTTTTTCAACTCTTTGATCCAATCTTGAGCTTTATTAAAAGAATTGCGGCTTGTTATATCATAAACACACAAGGCAGCATTGGCATTTCTGTAATACATTGGTGCTAATGATTTATAACGTTCTTGTCCTGCAGTATCCCATATCTCAAATTTAATAGTGGTTTCTGATTCAGGTATGGTTATAGTTTGTGTTAAAAAAGCTGCTCCTATGGTGGATTCTCTTAAATCATCAAATGTGTTCTTGACGAAACGATGCACAATCGATGATTTACCAACAGCACTTTCACCTAATAGAACAAGTTTGAATTGGGCAAAACGTTGATTTGATTGTGAATTGGACATGGTTTAAAATGGAAAAAACTAGAAGAAAATTAAAATATAAGATTCAATAAATATAAACTATGGCTTCCCTTTGACACGGATTGATTTTCTATGGCTGGACAACTTTTGATGTCGTACTTGCGCTGATTAGAGAATTTCCTCTCTTCTGCTTTTTTTTTTTTTCCTGTCCTTTTCGGATATTTATTTGTTAATATAAAGTGGACCTTTTCGGTCATTCAGCTCACGTGCGCATAGGAGTACACCCCCATCTACAATAACCCAAAGGTTTTGAATAAATATTATATAATACGTTTTATTTACAAGTATGCTATTACGTCTCTAAGTAAGAAGAAAATTGGAACCTCCCTGAAAATCTAGTTTTCATCAATTTTGGCCAAAATTTCCTTGTCAGTATATAACAAATATTCTTCTTCACCTACTTTAACTGGGTTACCACCAAATGATGGCAACAAGACCTTATCACCAGCAGCAACGGAAACTGGAATAACTTGACCAGTGGTTGTGTTAGTGATACCTGGACCAACAGCAATAACAGTAGCTTGGTTCAATTTTTCTTGGTTCTTTTCTGGGATGTAGATACCAGTGGCTGTCTTGGTAGCTGGTTTCACTCTTTGGACCAAAACTCTGTCAAATAATGGTTTTAAAGATTTAGCAGATCTAATTACAGAAGACTAGAAAATATGGTATGTTAGTAAGCATGATTACTTTGGAAACTAATTGACACATTTATCACATACCATTTTTTTGTTGGTTGAATATGTTAAACTGGAGAAATTGGAGGTGAAATTTTTTTCTTTTCTACAATTTTTTTTTTCTCTTTCTCTCTTTATTATACATTTTACATCTAGAAAATTCGATGAACAAACTACACGACTAACAAATTTCTTGCAACCAAAGTTTCTAACTCAAATATCTATCCAATGGTTCACCCAAGACGTTTTCAATAACTCTAACCAATCCCCTTCTCACTTCCATCTCTACTTCTTCATCATCATCTTCTAATAATTCAGCAATATAAGGTACCAATGTTGGCAAGTACGATAACCATTGTTCTCCCATCTTTTGGAAAATTGTCTTCAAACTACGAATGGTCCAAATCTTGGTGGATGAAGAATTTTCATTAGCATTTGAAATGTATTTAATCAAACCATGAACCAAAGTCTCATTATATTCATCTGATGAAACATTTGTAACGAATGTAGCAATGGCTTTGACCAAATATTTACCAATAGAATCTTCGACATTTGATAATTGACTCAACAATGGAGAACAAACACTATCAAATCTTCCTTGTTGTGACCAATAATCATCTTGATCATATTTAAATGAAGAATTCAATGAAATCAATACCAATCTTCTCAAGTTTATAGAAACAAGGGTCCCTTCACTAAATCTTTGCAATAAATTAGATGTTGGATCCAACAAGTATGAAAAGTATGAGGTGATGATACTTTTCAATTCATCTTGTAACTTGTTAAAGAAACGGAAAAATGCCAACAACCTTGAAATTTCATTCGTCTCTAATGTAGCACCTTCACCATCAATAGCCCATCTAACCAAACTAGCAAACAATGGTCTGAAACTTTTGTCATTCAATTTCATGACAAACGCATTTGCACATTCATGGAAAGAACTTTCTAATCTGTGGATTGTATTGTTATCAAACTTATCATCTTGATCTTCAGAATACTGTCTAAATTCAAATGCACTAATGAGCCATTTCATAAACAATGTGGACTGTGTAGTTGCTTGTTTCTTTTCCATATTAGTAATAGTAGATTTCATGGTGTTTAAAAATAACCCAATATTGCTCGAGTTATCATTTGTGTAAAACTTCTTATAAAGCCAAACATTACATAAAGATTTCAAAACTTGTGCCAAATCCATATGGTCCACAATTAAATTCAAAACACTGGATCTTATTTTATTATCAATCAAATCACTCGATAAGATGGTAACAAATACCGAGTCTAAAGTAGTGGACATAAATGCAGGAATCTTTTTGATGTAACTTGATAACAAAACCAAAATTGAACCTTGTAATAATCTTGCACATTCTTCATCTTCAGCTGATAATGTTGTCTCCCAAATCTTAAGAGCTGGTGGTACAATCTTAGGAAATAAACCAAGTGTTTTAACTCCCAAAACATTTACAACACTGGTGATAGCATTGATAGATGCAATAATAATTTCAGGCAGTTCATTAAGTAACCCATGATCTGATGTAATAACTCCCAATGATTCAATAAGTACCTTAGAAACATCACTAGATGCCAATTCGTTACCTGAAGCTCCAAACTTGTTGACAATTATTGAGTATGCATCCAAGTATGATTGTTGCAATTCCACGTCAATATTCTTGGTGATACCTTTAATTAATACTGGCAATAAATTATTAATAACGGAGTCAACAATGGATTTATCACAATTTGCAATGTTCAATTCAGTTTCAAATTTTCTTCCTGCCAAAATTGCATAGTTTCTAGCAACTTTAATTGATAATGAGTCAGACAAAGTATCGATGTCCAATGATGTGACAATTGCATCGATAAAATAATTCAATGGTAACAAATCCAAAAGTTCACCCAATAATTCATATAAAGTACCACAGATCTTGTTCTCTTGTTGAACATTGGTGAAATTGTCTAAACTAGACAATGCAAATGAAGTAACTTCTCTAAATCTATTCAAAACCAATTCCATGTCACTTGTATTCTCACCAATAAGAACCAATGCCATTTTTGTTTTTAATGAAGACAGGTCAAAATTTTTCTCCGAATGCAAAATAGCAACTAAAAATTTCAATGTATCATTTTTCAATTGTAATAATCCGGCTTGGCCTAAAGAAACAATGCCTGATCCAAATACAGGCTGACCATTCAAAGATTCAAACTCTTCTGAGCCTTGTTCAAGTTGAGCAGTTGGAATTTTGCCCCATAATTTGGTGAATCCAGAAAACCCTGTCAATTGCTCATCGGCAGTAAATGAACTCATGTAACCTCTGACAAACTCAATAATTGATTCAATATCTCCAGTTTTGTTGGTATTAGCGTATCTTTGTGCCATTAAAAACAATACAAAGTGCATGGTTGCAGCGCATCCTAATGTTTTGGTCAATGAAACAAACAATTTAACACGACGGTGTCTTGGGATATGTGGGAAGGCAGTGGCAAAACTGGTTAACAAGAATTCAATCTCATTAGTAACTGGTGATGATCCATTGGAGGCCAAAGCAGGTATAACCTTGGCAACAGTTTGTTGTAACGCTGAACTAGAAAACTCATCGTCTTGTCTTACTGTATGGGCACCCATAAAAGTAAAAATAGGCATTACTGAGTGTAAAATTATTTCTGGAGCCAATGTTGCCAATTCTGAAATCACCAATAACAATCTATTTTGAACCTGTGGTGATTGGGATGCTCTGATGGAATTCACAATCAAATCAGCTCTAATGGAACTAGTATCAAATTTAATTTCTTTAGACAGTGATCTCAAACTAATAATACTCAAAAGCATACAAGAAGCCAAAGTTTCTTGAGCATAAAGCACTGGTAAGTTCCCATCATTACCAAGATATTCCAAATCAGTTAAAATCTTGAACAATACTTTCAACAATTCTGGACTAGCAACATTTTTCCCCTTTCGAAGACCTGATTCCAATGCTTCCAATAAGAAAGTAAGCTTCTTCAAATGTGTTGATGCCATGTTGTTAATCTCGTCTCTTGCCATTGCTTGTTTAGTTGAATTCGAGGATCTTCTTCTTCTCTTTGCAATACCTTGTTCTGGCATTTGATCACCAATTTGTACACTACCCAAAGCTTGTAAGAACAAGTTATGATCGATATTCAATTCTTGCAACGTTTCCATAGGATCAAAATCAACGACATCCTCATTTACCAATAGGTCAACCAATTTATTAACAATCTTCAACTTCGATTCTACCAACTTGAATTTATCAAAAACAATGATGATTCTCTTATTAGCAGTTAATTGCAAGTTACCAGAGCTGTTCTCTAAGGCCTTACATAACCATTCACTTTCTTTGTTAGAATATTTGTCATTTGAAGTGGTACCACCAACTAAACCAACGACTGACACTTCGACATTATCGAAAAAGTTAATATTAGCAATGTTTGATTCTTCAATCCAGACATTACGCTTGTTAAAATACCCTTCAATATCCCCATCGATAAAGAAAAATCTATCGTCAGTTCCGGTCTTGTTGGCTTCTGAAACAATTTTCCATGCTTTTGCTTTTAATACAATTGGCCAAAATGTCAATGCCCATTGAGTAAGAATGAAAGATTTAAAAAATTTACCAACTTTTGATTTCCCATTCTTGGCTTTGAAAATGTTATCAAATACAACATTGACAGTTCTGGATGAATCCAATACAATATCTTTAACGTTGTCTTCACTTAATAAACTACAAAGGAATACAGCATCATGAGGCGTTGGATATTTCTTGTCTGATGTGTTACCGTAAATTTGACTTTCCAAAAACAAAGAAGCTCCAGGGGAAAGTTTAGTTTTGATGTCAATCACCAATCGCAAAATTTGGGAAAATCCTGATCTAATGGACTTTGACTCATCATACAATGCTAACAAAAGGATAGGAATCAACAAGTAAAAATCAGTTTTACCATTGGCAATATTATTAATTTTGATACGAAGTGTCTTGATTGCGGATATTCTAATTGATAATGGAATTGCTGGGGTTAAGGCAATACGCAAGACAAAAGTCAATGCAAGTTCAGCTGATTTGAACACTTTATGCAAAAATGATAATATAACAGAAACCTGAGACTTGATATCTGATGCTAAGATAGCATCATTTAAAGCTTGTAACACCACATTAAATTCTCCATCATGTTCTGTATTGAAATAAGTGTTTGCAACAATCTTTAATTTGTCCAAATCCACTTTGTTGACAACATCATCGTCTTCAACGGCATTGTCTTCATCTCCAGCATCAAAGTCTGCTTCATTGTCATCGTTTTTCTTTTCACCAAGTACTGATAAAAGTTTTAATTCTAAGTCATCGATTTTCCAATTTTCTTTTTCAAGTGTAGCACTGAATAATTCAGGGTTTTCCTTTATGAGGTATTGTGCAATCTTTGTCAAAATAGTTCTAATGGAGTCTTCTTGAGTACTTGAGTTTTGTAAAACAAGATTGGCGATTGTTTCAAAGAATAACTTGTTTGAAACGTCAATAAATGGCAACAACTTGAAAGATTCTGCAGAGCCAAAATTTGAAATAAAATATAACATCACAAAATTGGAAATCTTGTAATTTTCAGATTGCAATTGCGTCAATGTATCCAAAATCAAACCATCTAATTTCAATGCTTTGAAGAAATCAAAAGATTCTAATTCCCCTTGATAATAGTTCCATAACTGGGATAAGACAGTCAATGTGGGCTTGGCAAAACCTTTAATTGCAACTGGGTCTTCCAATATACTCACAGTCAAAGATTTTAACACATCAGTTGTAAAAGGGACAATCGATGCGAGAACTGAAATAATTGAGTAGGCTGTCAACTTCAAATCAGAGTTGATGGAAGATGAATATTTAGAATCTGTTTTAGGTAACAACATTAAGCCAACAGTCTCCAAAACAACTGGAATATGGTTTTCATTTAATTCTTCAGTATTTTTCGCATATGATGCCAAAAGCTGTACAGTATTTGACAAATAGAATACCAATTGTTCTTTGTAGATTGTATGATTTTTGATTTGGTCGTTCAAGAATTTACTGTAAAAATTGAAAAAATGGAAATCGTTGTAAAATGCTTTCAAAATAGATGATGCTGGTAGGGTTTTCAATAAGTCTTTATACCCAACAATCCATTCAAAAATCCTTGGGAAATTTTGTTTGGGGATGACATTTAAAATTTTGATAAATACAGGTTGTTGAAAATATGGTAATGCACTTAAAATTATCACTTCAGAATTGAAAATGTTAGCTTGAAATCTTCTAACAAGCCATTCAACTGCCTTTAACGATGAAGTCAACCCATAATATGGACCCACTAATGTCAAAAATGCATCGATGTTTTTATCCAATTGATTGGTGACATCCGGTGTTTGTAAATTTCTATCTAATGTGACAGACGTTTCAGAAAACAAGGTCTGTTTAAACTTATTGAATCTTGAGTCAAGTTCACACAAGTCTTCCAAAGCTTCCACTGCAATCTCATAAATGTACTCATAATCTTGAGTAGCAGCCTGTTTCGGCTCAAATAGTAATGAACGTGAATGTAATTTGGAACGTTGCTTCCTGTCCAACGCAACGGATGCAGTTTTGTCATTTATTGACTTCAACTGTGAAGCTAAACTCGACATGACTATGTGTTTGTGGATAATGATGCAGAAGTAAGGGTTGATAATTTTTTTTTTTTCTTAATTGTTTTTAGTTAGTGATGAGATGATTGAAAAAAAAAAGAACGCAAACCGATCACAAACACAAAGAGAAGAAAATTGGTAGCGCGGAATTACTGAAGTCTCTTTTCATGTTAACATTAGTTAATGTTGATTACACAGAAAATGCTTTATATATTATAAAAAATCAATCTACAGAGGTGTGTCTAAGTTGCCGCATTATAAAAACCCTCTAATCCTTGATCATAACCTTGCTCCCATTCCCAAAGAAATTGCAGTCCTCCCTTGCCAGATGTAAAATCTTCTAATCTAGAGCGTTTCCAAGCTTGTCTTCTTCCAATGCGGGAACCATCAAAGTGTGCAAATGCATCAGCATCTTTCCATGCTGTAGTGAACCCTTCCTTAAAATTTTCGTGCTCATATTTTTCTTTTGGATTTTCATTATCCCAGTAATTTTTATGATTGTTGTAGGCATTGTTCAAATCTTCTTCAAATTTTTCTTGAGAAGGTTGATTGGATGGGAGCGGAGGTGGCGATAAAGCACCTTTATCCGTCATTGTCTTAAAATCCCATTCACCTCCATTTCCGGATTGGAATTTGTATGTCCAGAAATAGAAACCAGCAGTTCTTTTGGCCAATACATCACTTTGACGTTGACCATATTTCTTGACCAATTCGTCTCTATCGGCATTTTTGTCATTGTCCCAAGATTGCTGATCTAAAACACATGAATATTCACCAACCATAATATCCACACCTTTCCCATCATCGTTTAAATTTGTCAACACATCACCGTCCAAATCGTCAATAATTTGCAGAGGAGTCTTCTTTTTATCGTCATCTGAAAAGCATCGGTATACATGTTCATCCAAAACAACTCCAATGTATCCTTCAGGTCCCTGTTTCTCTTGTACCCACTTAACCCATTGATCTGCAAACCAACCATCTGAAATAATCACTGGAACCAGTGGATCACTTTTTCTGATCTCGGTAATACAAGCACCGTAATAAATCGATTGTCTCTTGGCTGGGTCAGAAAATTCAGCCTCGTTAACCACTTGAATACCAGCAATATTTTCAAATGAGTTCAAGTCTTTTGCAATCCATCCCATCATCTTGGCTATAGCAAGTTGTTTACTTTCGTCTTTCCAAAATTCACCACCACAACCGGACTCACCTGAGTGACCAGAACTATTCGCACCACCTGGTAAACCATGAATATCTACCAAAACTGAAATTCTATTATCCAATGCCTTCTTGATATATTTTTCTTTGATGATATTCCAAGCATTCTTATAGACTCCCTTGTATTTTTCAAATTTGGTTCCAGCCGTATATGACCCTCCGTTTACCTCCCAATAACCAATTGGCAAACGAATGGAGTTCACACGATGCTCTGAAAGCCATTTCCAATCATCATCATTAACGTAGTTGTTCCAATGGTCTTCAAATTTTGATCTGGTATCGCCTTCCCCGAACTTTTTGTACAACGACAGAACGGCATCTAACTCGGCATCGCCATCGGTTTCCGAAAACAAGTCATGGTATATCCATTTTTCCAATACAAAACAGGCACCAAAGTTTACCCCATAGTTTTCTCTTGATTGGTATATTTCTTTGGTAGATGGTGGTTGTCCAGCCGTAGAAGCCGCTTGGGCAAGGGGAATATCGGAGGCTTTGCTTTTAAGTTTCAATTTTGAAAATGCTGCTTGCATTATTTGTAGAAATGAAGTTACTGTATGGAAAGTTAAAGAAGAATAAATAAAAAAAAAAGAGAACCAGTCCCCTTTTTATAATTCTATCACCCCTAAGCAATCTAATTTTCATTTAGATTGCTCTTCTATGCATGGTTACAAACGTGCTGCGGTTGGATTGGTGACAAGAAAAAAAAGTATTAGCACTATAATTACAATTATACAATCATTGTTAATGATTTCAGGTAAACCATGAGTGAGGAGGAGACACAATGGAGTCCATTCTTCCAACGACTATCAAAAGTCTTCCAAGAAATTAATACCCATTTAACCTTTTTGTCTTCACATTCAAGAAGCGTGATACCGTCGTTGACACTACTACAAAAGTTGAACAACACAATCACTCCGTTGGATCTATCCATAATCAAGTACATATATCCCCCAGGCGAGATTTTCTTTGATTATGTTGACGAGAATCAAGTGATGTTGTCTTTTATTGAAGAGATCAAGGTAGATGACCAAGGGTATCACCAAACCCCCATTGCTGATAAATATGATGAACAGACGCGCCATTCGAAACAGATACTAGTTTTTGTTTTCCAAGATGCGAAAGTACATGGAATCGGTAAAATGATGAAAGGAAAGCGGAAAAAGGCAAAGACAGATGACTACAGCTCAGATCATCGAAGTGGGTTTTTCTTAGACGATGCAAGATTTCAATTACAACCATTGACCCAACTGCAATTGTCAGCACTAATAAAAAGCAGAAATGACAAGTTTAATCGGTTATTACAAGGCTTTACCTCGAAATATGAAGACCAGGAGTTAGCAAAGAAGAAACTTTTGAAAAAAGTAACACCTTTACTTCCCAAGGAACCAGATTTTCAGGATATGGTACAAATACTAGAAGAGAAAAGAAGTGTCACACCAGACGAGGTTACTACTTTGACTGCGGGCGAAATGATTGAAGCCTTGGAAAATTCAAAGTTCTATAACGATCAAATAGCTTCAGTTCAATTGTTGAATGAAAACAGACCAGCTGATTTTCAAGCATTGTCACCGGAGATTTCGATGAATATTCACCCGGAGCTAAGGGATGCGCTATTTCAAGCAAAAGGAATTGAGTTAGAGGATGGATTATATTCGCATCAGGCGAGTGCTTTAGAAAGTCTATTGGACCCCAATAATAAATCGCATGTTATTGTTAGCACACTGACAGCTTCAGGAAAATCTTTAATTTATCAAATTCCCGTGCTCAACTCTATATTATGGGACATAACGAATGGGATAGAAGGCCGTGGTACTACAGCGTTTTTTATTTTCCCCACAAAGGCCCTAGCTCAAGATCAATTAAGACATTTCAAAGATTTCGTCAACTACTTGCCATCGGCATTAAAAAGACCTATCATTGCAAATACTTACGATGGTGACACTCCATTTCCAGAGAGAGAAAAGATCCTGAAACAGTCAGATATTATATTCACGAATCCAGACACCATACATGCCTCTATACTACCGAATAATGGGTTTGACAATTGGAAGGAATTTCTTAAAGCATTGAAGTTTGTTGTCATGGATGAATTACATGTTTACAGGGGCACTTTTGGAATAAATGTGGGGTTTGTGATGGGGCGTCTTGCAAGAATGAAAGATTGGATACTGCAAGATGATCATATTCAATTCATTTCTTGTTCTGCCACAATTCAAAACCCGGTATCTCACTTCAAGGTTGTTTGTTCGTTGCCGGAGAATGACTCTATAGTTCACGTGGACAAAGACGGCAGTCCTTGTTGCGAGAAAAAATTGATTGTTTGGAATCCTCCGGCTTTGATGAATCGACGAGGTCAACAGGAGAATACCCCGGACAAATATGTACCTCGGGTGGGTATGATATCTGAGCTGGCAAAATTGTTATTGAATATGTTAACTGCAAACGAAAGTTTGAAAGTGATTGTTTTTTGCCCAATTCGAGTTGTTTGTGAGATGTTAATGAAAGAAGTGAGACATTTGCTACAAAACTCGTTTACCGAATCTGGGATAGATCAAAGCGATATCATGGCATATAGAGGAGGCTACAGCAAATCTGATAGACGAACAATAGAACAGAAAATGTTTAACGGGCAACTCAGAGCTATAGTAACGACAAATGCACTTGAATTGGGTATAGACTTGTCGCACTTAGATGTGGTAATTACATGTGGATTTCCTATGCTGAAACTGAACTTACACCAACAATTCGGAAGAGCTGGTCGGAGAAGAAATGCAAAGGGTAGTTTGGCAATATTTGTACCCGGTAGTAGTCCAGTCGACCAATATTATTTGGAACACCCCGATGAATTGATTGGCAATAATTATGAAGATTTGTGCGTGCAAGGGCTAAGGGACATGGACTGTGGTAAAATCATTTTAGAAAGACATTTACAATGCGCAGCATATGAGATCCCGGTTACTTTGGAAGACATCAAATGGCTCCTACCAAACGGATCCTCAACGGATTTTGAAACTGCATTAAATGCAAATCTCATTCTTGATAATGATGGTGCATACAAAATGGATCCCAAATATTATCCTAAACCACATAAAAATGTACTGATAAGAGCGGTTGAAGAAACTGCATTTGCGGTGGTTGATATCACTAATAATAGAAACGTAATTATTGAAGAAATTGAATCACTGAGAACCACTTTCACGTTATATGAAGGAGGTATTTTTCTTCATCAAGGGCAACCATATTTAATCAAAGAGTTTAACCACAAAGAATTTTATGCCAAAGTGGAAAGAGTTAATGTTGACTGGACTACACTGCAAAGAGATTACACTGATGTTGATCCAGAAGAAGTTGAATGTGTAAAACCACTACATCCTATTGATGCACCTCAAGCTTTAGACATACCAGCATTTTCAGGTAAAATTAAAATTTGCATGAAAGTATTTGGGTTTTTTAAAGTGAATCGACGTGAAGAAATATTAGAAGTTGTCGAAGTGAAGAATCCTCCCGTTATTGTCTTTGCCAAAGGGTTTTGGTTGAATGTTCCTGCAAACGTACTTGAAGTCTTGAAAGAAAAGAAACTTTCTCCGCCTGGTGGGATACATGCCGCTGCTCATGCAATTATAAATATGCTACCTATTCATATAAACGGTGCAGCTGACAATGGAAGGAATGTTACGCACTTGGAAATTTCCACAGAATGTAAGTCTCCGTTAAAAGAGTTTTCTAGTAAACCAAGTCAAAGAAGAAGACCCGCTAGATTGATTTTTTACGATACCAAAGGTGGTTCGTCTGGAACTGGGTTATCTTATAAATGTTTTGAATGTATTGATGAAATCCTTCTAGCCACTTATAATCGGGTCAAAAATTGTAGTTGTGGTTGGGGTTGTCCATTATGTGTTGTCTCAAGTACATGCAAAGAGCAAATGAAAGTACTGTCACGTCCAGCAGCATTGTTAGTTTTAGCATCATTTCTAGGTTTGGATTTGGATGTAGTTAAAGATGAGGTCCCAGACGGTCCAGAACCAGCTATACCTTTACTTGAGACAGAGACAATAGTGAATGCGAATTCTACAGTTAGATTTTCTCCAAGTGTGAAAATTTTAAATGTTGTACGTAGAAATACTTAGTCTGTTTAGTTTAACTTTTAATCTTGTTAGTGATGAATGATGCCTTACGAGTAAACTTCTTAGCAAAGTTTTCCCTTGATGGTGGCAGTAGATGCAGCTCTTGTTGCTTTTGCTTTGGTAGGTACTGCAGCTCTTGTCTTTCTTCTTGGTGAGCGTTTCTTGTACTACCATTATCACTGTTGGTTCTTCTGTATGACATACGTCTACCAACTGCAGTTCCAGGAGAATGTTCCTTCAGATTTCTACTTTGTGGTTGCGATGTTGATTGAGTACTTGGGAGCAGATTCCTTCTTTGAAGAGCAGGACTTGGGGGGAGCTCTTTGTGTTTGGCCAATCGGAACACTGTTTGCACAGGTTTCAAGTAAATTGAAGCCAACGTTCCAATATTTAATTCTAATTCCTCGACAATAACAGGGTTGATACTATCATTTTCGGAGGTTATAACGGGATTGTCATTTAAAATAATTTGTTTGGTGTGTAATTGGAATTCTCCATTTGGACCACTCGCGTAATCAGATGACAATAATCTCCAATATATGTATCCACGATCTCTAATGTCTGGGTTATCAACTTCTTCTGTTGCCCACTTCAACACCCGTACAAGAATAGATTCACCATTCTCGGGGAACTTCAAGTAGTATTTTGTGACTGCTGTTAAAGTAGCATATTGCACCTCTGGTGGATCGTCTTTGAACGACATAATAAAATCTTCCAAAATTGCTTTTGATTCTTTTATACTTTGGCAATATTGTCCCAAAATCCAGATAAATGCAGTTTTCGCATCTGGCTCATCGATCAATTTATAATGTTTAATTAACTCGAGAATTGCAAACTCAAATTTTCCTGGATATTTTCTCACGATGTTTTTAATAACAATTGCAGATTCTTGTACAATATAAGATATTCCATTGGATATCAAATCACATATGACTTCGACGCATTGTTCTGCAGCATTTTCCAACTTCACAGCCAAGTTTCCAAATGCTCTAATCGCTTTTCTTGCCATAGACACATCCACTTCGGTCGCATATTCTTCAAGTTCGCGAAGAACCAGGTCAACATTTGACTCATTGGCCAATAAATAGATTATTTCAAGCTTGGTGTCTTTAACATATATTGGATCATCAAAACGACAATAAAACATTTCAATGTCAAATTGAACCAAATCTTTCTTCCCTAAAAGCAACAAAATGACATTTCGTAAGACAAGAAATTGAGTTTCTGCCGGTTTTGATAACAAAGAAACTAAAGAGGATCCCAATCTTTTAGCAAGTGTAGGTAAACGTAATTCAGGACTTCTCACATAATTGCAATAAAAAATCACTACTTTAATAGCGTTCATGACCACCGACGAATTTTCATGTTGCAAAGAAGGCAACACTGCCTCTATTAAGTTCAATGCCTCATCGTCTGTTTGAGGTGTATATGACATTAATGCATTCAAAATATAAGACTGTTGCCATTCATTTGTTGAACTCAATAAATTGATTAATGTCAATGAATGTTTCTTGTCGATTTTCAAATTCAACGTTTTGCTGGATTCGGTGACGGAACTCAAAGCAGCCAATGCATTTGAAACTACCAATGGATTATCATCGTACAACAATTCATTAAGCTCTGAGATTAAGTTTTCCTTTTCGGCCCTACCGGGTTCGTGTTGATAAACTCTGGCTATGGCATATGCTGCTGATTTTCTAACTTCTGGGTCTTTATCTGTTAACAGTCTTTTGCATGATGTGATAGATAAGTCTATAAATTCCCTTTTGTTGATTGAGGATATTGTCTTAAGTGTTAATATACGCAAAGCAGGAGATGGATCATTGTGAAATCGACCAAAGTAAGGAACTGCATCCTCTGAGTCTGGATTTGTTGCAGCATATGAGACTATAAATTCACAACACAATTTTCTGAGTTCCCAATCATCAATCTTCATTAGTGGAATGATATCTTTCATTAGATTCGTGACTTCATGGTTGTTTAACATAGTATTTGCTATGACTTTTTTGAGTACAACTTTGACTCGAGACACGGGTTTAGACTTTTTAAATGCTTGATCTAACTCAGCACGTAGCTCCGCAGCCTTTGATTTGGTGAACAATTTCCCATCGCTCATGGTGAATGAAATTGGATGTTAATATATTGGGGATGTAAAGTTTATCAAAGTATATACAAAAAAAAAAAAAATCACCAAAATTTAATTCAACGGAACGATTTTCAGAAATCGGAAGGGGCAGGGGAAGAAAAAAAAATAAGCCGACAGTCGTGGTGGTAGACCCTAACAAATCTACAAGCAATATACATATTACAATATAGACACGAATACGCCTTGTATTAAACAGTCCATATGAATACTATTTAATCTAAAACCAACCTAATTTACAAAACAAACAGAACATAAAAAACCAACCAACCTAATAACTACTTAAAGACAAATAAAAAAAAAAAAAATAAAAAAACCATACACTCCGCATTTAGAGCTTCACATAACCTGATGCATACGAAACGCTACTTTCACTGCTACGTTGCACTGGATTGCTTTGAGAATACCCAATCCAATTAAAAACATCATCTTCACCATGAGAATACTTTTCATACTTCTCCAACAATTTAAGCACCACCAAAATTGGTTTTTGTCCACATATAGTATTTCCAGATACGTTGATATAGTTCTTCCAATCTGCGGAGGACCCTTTTGATGCAATGTCAAGTGCCATCTTGTCTAAAAATTCAATTGATTTGTAAATTTGTAGCCCTTTTGGTCGATGCACCATTCCTAACGATGTGATTTTGTCATGTAAATTGTCTAAAGAGACATCAGTGGATGCAACGTATTTGGTGTATCCAAATCTTGATCCCCAATGACAGAAATCTGAACTTATTATAAAATGATTCTCTTCATTATCAAAATATGGAAGTAATGACTCCACTATATCCAGTTGCAATCGATCATCCATTCCACTTATTAATATAGGTACTATCTTGGGCATCCCATGAGTTGCAGATTCACCCTTGTAGTAAATAAACGGTGCATGCATTTCAAAGGAATGTTCATCTTCGTCGATTTCTTCAGACATATACTTGAATATCGGTCCACGAGTAGATACTTTACTTATTAAATCTTTGACAGTTGCAGTATCAACTGGTAAGTTCCCCAATGGTGTCTCATAAAAATCAAACGGGGAAAGGAGGGAATAATTTCTAAAATAAACATGGTGAGACGGTCCCAACAAAAAGATTCTCTTCACTGTAGAAGTATCCCAAGCATTGAAAGCTTCTCCGAGCCTTTCTCCAGAATATGCGTATCCAGCATGTGGCCCGATAAGAACTCTTGCGCCTTCAATACCATGACTGGCATCTTCTCCACTAAGTGGCGTTTTCAATGATTTGGCCTTTGCAAACAATCCGTCAAGCTGTGATCTCAACTTTGTTGGACTGTTTGTGTACCATGAGCCTGCGTGTGTTGCTGGTCTAACACTCATGGCAATATGTGGTTCTTATCAGGAGGAGACATGAATGAAAGTGTTACAATTTTCTTGTTCTCAACTAGTGTGACTCTCACAGACACAGAAACTCACAACTTTAATCTGTTTTTTTTTTGACCAATGTTTTTCTTTGTGTAATTTTGCCATTTCTGTCTGAATTGTATAAAGTAATTCTCAGTGTTTATCTGTTCAGTCCAAATACCAGCACACAACTAACCACTTTCAAAGTAACCAAATGAACTTGAAATTCAACTTAACACCATACAATTTGGCAATACTAGTTTATCCAACCGTGTATATTGGAAGTATCCCACTTACTTTATTGTTAAAACGATATAACAAATACGTTGCCCAAGTATTCTTTGTGAAGTTCATCGAGCAATGGATTGTGAGTAACAATGGGTACATGTGGTTCAGTGGCTTGTATTGGGCTTTAGTGGCATTACTTGTGTATTTACCTCACAGAGATAAGGAAGCAGTTACTTTCTACACCAAAATTTATTTAATCAACACTGTTTGGATTATTATTTTACTTGAGTGGTTTTTTGGATCCCCAATTTTCGAAAGAATTTCCATAATCGCAGGTGCCACTTGTTCAATTCCTGGGATTTTCAGAGAATATGAATGTGAGAGAAATGGTGGGGTGTGGAACGACCCATTCGATAGTTCTAGTCATTACACTTATTTAATTTCAAGCAGTCTTTTGGTGTGGTACATACTTGTTAACCATGTGCCCTGGATTAAAAAGTATTTGCCTAGACAAGTGGCTGATTTGGAGACCGGATTAGACTATTCTACAATTGATAATGACGCGGAATCAGGGACCGAACTGTTGCAAACAGCCAGATCTGTAGTCGAGATGGCAGCTGTTGTGATTTTGGTACTATGGTTTGTTCTGTTCATAACCACATCTATATTTTTCCATACAATACCAGAGAAGTTTGTTGGTTTAATATGCGGATTATTTGTTCCTGTATTAATAGAGTACATTAAATAACAGATTATAGAATTGATAGATCTATTAACTTTGTATTTTGAATATAACACTAACGTTAATGTTTAAATTTTTTGTAAACACATTCTAGGAACCAAGCCGATATCTGGGGACTTTTGGTTACGGTAGTAATCTTGCCCCATACGTACTAGTTTAACTTTGCACCAACCATCTGAATGTTTTTCTAAGATCACAACTTTATCACCGACTTCGATATCCAATTCGTCACCAAGACTCTTGTTGTATGATCTTATTACAGTATATAGTCCTTGGTCAGGAGTGATACCACCTCTTGCTGGGTCCAAACTACTGTTTCCTAAAGTTATCGTTGGTGGTAAATTTAATACGTTTTTAGGTTTAGGAACATATTCTGTTTCTTCAGGAATGGTTAATATTTGAGGTTTCACAGAATCACCACCAGAATCTGGAGCTTTCTTTAAATTAAATGTTTTGAGAAATATTGGAGTCATAACACTCATTCTTTTCTTGAAATTTGGTTCATTACTTGTTTCCTGCTCTTTCTTCCTAATTGGAAAGACTCTGCTAAGGGTTTTTGAGAAACGATCTTCTTTTCTTGGGGTTGGGTATTGTTGATCCTGCTTCAAGTAGGCACCGGGTGAAAACACTACGGGATACGGTTTGTCAGGAGTTAAAGTAGCATCACTTGGTCTGGAGGTATAATATTGTTCGTTGAATGATACTGGTTTGTTTTTACGTTTACGTGAACGGATATAGTACCAAACACCTAATACAATGAAAAACAAAGAAAAAACAGCAATTGGAATACCAATGGCTAACCCAACTTGTGATGATTTATTAGAATCAGTTGTAGGTAAGGTAGTGATACCATTTTGAATTGGAATATCAGAAGCTGACCAAATTTTTCTTGATGAGGTTGTTGTTGCTTGAATGGAACCTGATTGGGAAATAGTTGGTTGAATGGTTCCTGATGAGTATGCAGTTTGTTGAGTTGTGAGACTTGTTGTGGTGGGTGTTACTAGTGACCTAGAAGAAGTTTGAGAATTTGCTGTGGTAGTTTGTGAATTAGAAGGCGTAACTAGAACTTGTCGAGAAGTGACTATATTTGTTGTCACTGTTATTGGAACCCAAGTAACAACATTGCTTGCATCAGATCCTCCAGTAACTTGGGAACTCTTACTACTCATTGTTGAAGTGGATGTTAATGTCATATAAATAGTAGTATCACTATCAGCTCGTTTACGCATGAGACCCATTCTTGCTTTTGCTGTGTATTAAGGAATTCTTGCAGTTTTACTAAACAGGATTTTCAACAACTTTATAAACCTTTAAAATGATGTTATTTATAACTTCAATCAGAATCATAAGCGACATAAACCTGTTTCAAATCCGTTGCCCAGCCGATGCTGTGTCTAAAATTTTGCAACTATGAGGTAACAATTTTCTCACGCGCACAAATCTGGTGTACAACAAATGTTTCAGCTGGCTGTTTCAGATTTAAGTATGATGCACTTGCAACTCAATCCTGAAGGAGGAAAAAAAAAAATACATTACAATAAACACTCTTGGATCTAAAAATAATCATATTTACATAATGTCTATGGTCTTCATACATATAGCTATTGAGGTAAGATAGGCTCGCTGGAGCTTTCGTAACCAGTAGGCTTATCCGATTCGTCTGAAACAAGTTCGTGGAAGTAACGATGATATCCCCACCAAGCAAACCCAATACCCAATGATCCACCCAATATAATATCTGTGAAATGATGTCTGTAATCTTGAGTTCTACTTAATGCAATATAGGTAGCCAATAACAACGGCAAGCAAACCAACAAATATTTATAAGCGTATTGCGGAGAACTTCTCGTTTGTAGTAACTTAAATTGACCCAAGAGCCACAATGTCAAGTAGAACAACCCACTGAAACTAATGGATGAATGGCCGGAAGGGGTTGACTTCATCCCATCAATTAACTTTGATTTTCCCAATGGCGCAGTGCATACGCTGATGTCAACTAACTGATGTAATGGTGTGCCCGGGGCTGCTCCACAACGTTCCAAAAAATCTGGTCTTGGTCTAGCAATCCAAATTTTCAAAATATCGGTGATTACTCCATTCAAAGCCAATGATATTGTAAGTCCTAATATACTTATTTGTAAACAGTGCAATGCTTGTTGATG
>JAKTVG010000461.1:0-24109 GCA_030557085.1 Candida gigantensis
AAAAAAAAAAAAAAAAAATCAATCATCAATCAACAATCATGGCACACACGAATTACTACATAGTGGCTATACTTCTATTCCTATCAGCACCATGGATTTACACAGGGATAACAAGTTCTCAAGAAACAAATACAATTCCAATCATCCCCATATCCCTCAGTTTTGATGAAAATTCGGAACATTTTAATTTTCCAGACTTGGTGGCTGCAACCCAAATACAAATCGATGCTGAACTACCGTATGTGGCGAAAACACCGGTAAATATTCAATTAATTGATGATTTAAAAGGTCCCAAACACAAGACAAAGTATTCGATTGAATTGATTTTATCGCGAGATAACTCCCTTGGTTTATCATCAGACGGTCTCACTGCGTACGTGTTATACTCATACTCCGCGATCCACTCAAATGATCTTCCCTATTTAATCACACAGACAGCATTGTATCACTTGCTCAAATCGGAGTTCCAACTAGATACAAACAGTACATGAATATTATATATATATATATATATTTGGTTTCTAGATATAACCACCTTGTTTACATAAACTATAGAATATACCATCTTTCTTGGCCAACAAATTTTGAGGGGTATCAAATTCCATCAACTCTCCTTTATCCAAGCTCACAATTTTATCACTATCCATAACAGTTTCCAAACGATGGGCTATAGTAATGATTGTCTTGTCTTTAAACTGGCTTCTAATGGTTTGTTGGATGATTTTATCCGTTTGTACGTCAACTGCAGCAGTTGCTTCATCCAAAACCAAAATCTTTGAATCATTCATTTTTAAAAGCACCCTTGCTAAAGACATCAATTGACGTTGACCAGATGAGAAATTTGATCCTCCTTCATATACTTTAGAAAGTAACTTGTTATTTTCTGCTCCTTCTTCTTTTGGTAATTTTTGTATATGTTCTTTCAAATGAGCTAAATCCAATGCTTGCCATATTTCTTCGTCAGTGTAGTAATTGAATGGATCCAAATTCTGACGTATTGAACCTTCCAACAATTGTGAATCTTGTGGAATAATGCTTAATCGACGACGAAGATCTTGTAAATACATTTGACTGGTGTTTATTCCATCAATTTCAATGTTACCTTGAACTGCTTCGATGATTCGAAAGACAGCCAACGCCAACGAACTTTTACCTGCACCTGTTCTCCCCACAATTCCAATCTTTTCTGCTGATTTAATTGAGAAAGTTATATTTTTCAAGATTAAATCAAGGTTTTGTCGATATCTGGTTGAATATTGATGAAATTCAATCTCTCCACTTTGTGGCCAATGTTGTGGAGGTTTTATCAATTTCAAATTTTCTTCTTCTTCAACTGGAAGCTCTGTGTATTCAAGACATCTTTCAACTGCAACAATACTTGTCTCCACTTCAGCAGATGTACGTACAAGCAGTCTCAACGTAGAAGTTACCTGCATGGCATATGTCATAATAAACCCAGCCATGGCAGCAGATAATGGATGTGTAGTTGTTGTACTTAAAATGGATAACATAGCTGCGGAAAACACACCAAATCCACCAATTGTTTGCAATCTAAATCCAAGCCATCGATTGATTGAGTTCAACATATATACTGATTTTAAATTAAAATCAACATTGGAATTCATAATGAAATCAAACCTTTCTTTCTGATCATATGCTCTAATTGTGTCAATACCATTTAAACTTTCACTCAAATGACCATATATTGGACTTCTGGATATCGATACCAATCTTTTTAATTCTCTTGATATTGCCACATAATAGATTTCGTAATAAACATACAATGATGCTAATAGAATTATAACAATCAAATACGCTGGGATACCAAGTGTCACAACACCAACGGTGAAGATAGTTTTGACAAGTTGCATGATAAACCGTTGAAACACCTGTGGTATCCCATCATCAATTTTGTTAATATCATTAGTGAAACGGTTCATGATTCTTCCCACGGGCGTTCTTTCAAAAAATTGCATTGGTGCATTCAATACCCTTTGTGCCATTTTGTTATGTATCTTCCTTGAAGCACTGATTCCAAGCCAAAGTAACATCACTGAACTACGAGCAACAGTCATGACTGCCGCACTTAATCCTAATGCAGCATAAATGAATAAATAATTCCAAACGTTCAGGTTTCCTTCCCCTCGCGAGTTTTGCTCCGTCCAATACTTGAGCCAATAATTACCTGCAACTGACAAAGCAGTAGCTATGATCAACAAAATAAACCAAAACATTCCTCCATAAATCGAACAAGCTTTGATGTACGCCAAGTATACTTCCCATTTGACCTTACCTTTTTGACTAACTTCCTCTGTCAGACCACTCCGCAAATTGGGCAATAGTTTTTTCAATGGGTCCCAGTGGAAACTCTCCATACTAGCTTTACGAACACTTGGTGCTTTGGATGACAGTACTGACTCCAGATCTGATGATAATGATGGCGGAACCGGTGTTGTATCTTTGCTGAAATTTTTAATCAAATCATAAAGCTGAGGGTGGTTCTGTTGGTCGATATCATTATACTTTGTTGTTTCAATAATGTTCCCATTTTCAATGAATGTTATTTTATCTGCGAATTTCAAAACCGGCACGGAATTGGTACATAATATGATAGTTCTTTTTCCAAGTAATCCATTTTTGCTCAATACTTTATCTATGATTTTCCTTCCAACGTTTGAATCAACCGCTGATAAAATGTCGTCTAATAAATATATATCTGCTCTAGCATAAACTGCTCTTGCCAATGCTAACCGCGCCTTTTGTCCTCCAGATAACGATACCCCCTTTTCACCTACTTGGGTTTCATCTCCATCTGGCAAAATTGTCAAATCCGGAAGTAACTGACACGCTTCAATTGTCTTTTCATAAAACTCTTTATCAAGCTTGCATCCAAAAAGAATGTTTTCTTTAACTGATGCATTCATAATCCAAGGCTGCTGGGCACAATATGCAACGGTCCCGTGAATATTGATTGACGGTGGTGTGCCGTCTTGTTTCCCTGGTGTCATTATCATTTGTCCTAACAATGCATATAACAAGGATGTTTTACCACTTCCGACTTTTCCAACAATACAATCCATCTCACCTGTATTCACTGAAAAATTAATATTCTTCAAAGTGTGTAATTGGTGTTCATCCGCTTCATCTTGTTCTTGTTTATCTGTATATTGCTTTCTGGTCCAATGGAAAGTAGCATTTTGAATTTTAACAGACACATCAGGTGCTTTTCTGGTTGGTAATCTTCTAATCAAAGATTCATCAATCTCTTCACTCAATAAAAAATCCTTCACTCTAACAATAGCAACATTTGCTTCTATCATAGATGTAATCACAGCTGGTAATTCCATCAATGGTCCCGACAACAAATTCAACAATGCCAAAGCTGGGAACACGATATCTGAAGTTAATTGTTGTTTCTGAGTCAATACAAAAGTTGCAAAAGAAGTAAACGATACTAAAAATGGAATAATGTTCCAAACAAACAAGACAGCTTGACCCACGGTTCTGATTTTTTTCAAATTTTTCAATTCTTTGTCATTTCTTGCTTCCGATAGTTTGCCAAGCATGGGTGTTTCCCACGCAAACAACTTTATGCTTTTAATTGAAGTCAATATCTCATTTATAACCCTGGTTCGATTATCTTTTAGTTTCATTTGTGTCTTGCTCAATTTCTTATAATGTTTGACAATTATGGCATTCACAGGGATCAAAATAATCATTACACCAACACCGGCAAATGTGGCACCATGTAAAAGCGGATAAAGCGAAACCACACATAAAATGATATCTGTAGGTGCAAGAACAAGCGTACTTAGATTCATCAATACTTTTTGGATTCTATTGATGTCAACAGATAACAAATTGATGATATCGGCTGAACTAGTTTTCAATCTTGATTCAGTAGAAAGTTTGATGGCTTTTTGGTATACCAAGGATGTTAATGAAGATCGGCAATTTAAACCAACCTCCAAGTTAGTTAACATGTACCTATTATTAAGTGATGTTTGTAACATGGTATTGATGAACATGGCAAGTGAAATCAAGACACCTCTTAATAACGGTGGATTGTCAATATTAAAATACAAAATCAACAATCTTAACATCTGTGGTTGAACAAAGTTAAGTACTCTTCCACCAAACTCATAGAAAAACGAAACCAATAACCCCCATCCAAATGCCTTTAATAAAGATATGGTTAAATCACCACCATTCCAGAATTTGTTGAGTCTATCCGCAGCATAAACAGTAGATATTTCCGCTGGAGTATTTGGTAATTCTGCATTAGTCACTGTTTGGTTCTTGTATGAATTAACAATCAATTCATTCATCCATACAAAAGTGATTTGATCAATTATATTTGGTTCTTTAAGTAGTTGTCCTTTATCTTCTCTCTTATACTGCAAAATTAAATCGTGACTTGGGGAATAATGAGCATATTCTAATGTAAAAATCGCCACTGAGTTCAAAATCAACATTATTTCCAGTACTTTAACTGAAGAATCAACCAGTTGAATAATGACCCAATCGGTGAAATTGTCCTGGAAATATAAAGCCAACCCAAATGCTGTCATACATGGCCAAAACACTAACAATATATCCCATGGAATAGGAGAATATACTGGTTCAATGAAATGTAATGGGAAAATAATGAACACAAGCAAAACATCAAATAATCCAAAGGCAAGTAATTTATGGTCAGCGAACCTTTCATGGATGCTAACAAAAGAACTAAGGTAAAGCATCAAAATAATTTGCAATGCCACTGAATTCAACCTTATGTAATGCGTTAAACCTGTGTTTTTGGGTGATAAACTACCGTATCGGGGCAAGTTTACAGTGGTTTTGAATAATTTTATTGCTCCAATGACGATATTGATGATTGAAAAAACGGCCAATAAATACAACAAGAAACAAGGGTTGAATGCATTGTCGTTGTTCGGTGCCATCGGTCGTAGAAGGGCACTCGGACCACATGATAGTTGAGGGTAGTCGATATACATTAATTATATTGAATAATTGGTTCTTTTCGCCACTTGCAACAATATGAACTGGAGCACCTATTTTATAGTTTTTTTTTTTTTTTTTTTTTCAAGCTTACGTGGTAAGCGCGCCCTGCGGCGCGGCACGAAATAAACTGATGATGGTGTAGGATCTCCGGTATCATTCAAAATTTGTAGACACGCTATCAAACAAAGGCTGTGTGTATCGCGCGGCATTGATTATACAACAAAAACTATTACTACAGACATAAAAATCAAATATAGATACAGAAAAAATTTGAATAAATAATTGATGGAATATTTTAATAGACTAAACTAATGTAAAAAAGGAAACTAGTTAAAAAATCACTCAACATTTAGCTTAAGTAGTTTTGCTCTTAATAAAGTTCAAAGCAGAACCATGTTTGAACCATTCGAGTTGTTCATCATTAAAGGTATGAGTCAATACAGCATCCCAAGCTTCACCGTTCTTTGGGTGAACTCTCAAGGTGACGTCTTTACCTGGAGCAAGGGTAGTTAAACCAATTAAATCAACTTCATCATCGAAATTAATCTTGTCGTAATCAGCTGGGTTCTTAAAGTTAAGAGGTAACAAACCTTGTTTCTTCAAGTTAGTTTCGTGGATACGGGCAAATGATTTAGTAATGATAGCAAAACCACCCAAGAATCTTGGTTCCAAGGCAGCGTGTTCTCTGGAAGAACCTTCACCGAAATTTTCGTCACCAATGACAACCCAAGTGTGACCAGCGTCTCTGTAAGCAGCAGCAGTTTGTGGAACACCATCGTATTTACCAGTGTAGTGGTTTCTGACTTCGTTAGCTTTACCGTTTTCAACATTAATAGCACCAATCATATAGTTGTTAGAAATGTTTTCCAAATGACCTCTGTATTTCAACCATGGACCGGCCATTGAGATATGATCAGTGGTGGTCTTACCAACAGCTTTGATTAAAATTGGTAATCTTTCAGCATCTTTACCATTCCATGGCTTGAATGGAGCCAATTTTTGTAAACGGTCAGAAGTTGGAGAAATGACAACTTCAACAGATGCACGGTCTTCTGGTGGGGCTTGGTAAGTGTTTTCACCTGCATCGTAACCATTTGGAGGTAAACCAACACCAACTGGTTCTTGTAATTTGAATTCTTTACCATCAGCACCAACTAAAGTATCAGTGATTGGGTTGAATCCCAAGTCACCGGAAATAGCGTAAACAGTGGCCATTTCTGGAGAAGCAACGAAAGCATGGGTAGCTGGGTTACCATCATTTCTAGAAGTGAAATTTCTGTTGAATGAGGAAACAATAGTGTTCTTTTCACCTTTTTGGACATCTTGTCTATCCCATTGACCAATACATGGACCACAAGCGTTGGCCATGACAACACCACCGAAATCTTCAAAAGTCTTCAATTGACCATCTCTGGCAATGGTAGCTCTGACTTGTTCAGAACCTGGAGAAACAGTATAAAGGGCTTTAGATTTCAAACCATGAGCACCGGCATCCTTAATGATAGAGGCAGCTCTAGTCATATCTTCATAAGAAGAGTTGGTACATGAACCAATCAAACCAACTTTAACTTCTAATGGCCAGCCATTGGCAGTGGCAACTTCCTTCATCTTGGAGACTGGGGTGGCCAAATCTGGAGTGAATGGACCGTTAATGTGTGGTTCCAAAGTGTTCAAGTCAATTTCAATAACTTGGTCGTATTCGGCACCTGCATCAGCAGAAAGGAAATCCTTCTTGTAAACTTGAGCAAGTTCAGCAATTTCAGATCTACCAGTGGCATTCAAGTAGTCAGCCATGGAATCATTGTATGGGAAAACAGAAGTGGTAGCACCAATTTCAGCACCCATATTACAGATAGTACCCATACCAGTACATGAGAAGGTGTCAACACCATCACCGAAATATTCAACAATAGCACCAGTACCACCCTTGACGGTAGTGATACCAGCCAATTTCAAGATGATATCCTTTGGAGAGGTCCAACCAGACATTTTACCGGTCAATTTAACACCAATAATCTTTGGGGCTTTCAATTCCCATGGCAAACCAGACATGACATCGACGGCATCAGCACCACCGACACCAATAGCCAATTGACCCAAACCACCAGCATTTGGAGTATGTGAATCGGTACCAATTAACAAAGCACCTGGGAAGGCGTAATTTTCCAAGACAATTTGATGGATAATACCAGAACCTGGTTTCCAGAAACCCAAGTTATATTTAGCACAAGCAGTAGATAAGAAATCGTAAACTTCTTTGTTCAAATCAATGGCTCTGGCCAAATCTTTTGGACCACCGACTTGAGCTTGAATCAAATGGTCACAATGGACAGTGGATGGGGTGGCAACTTGTGGGATACCAGCGGACATGAATTGTAAAATGGCCATTTGAGCAGTAGCATCTTGACAAGCAACTCTGTCTGGTCTCAATTTCAAGTAAGAAACACCTCTTTCAATGTCTTGATGGTGAGGATCATCCAAATGACCGTACAAAAGTTTTTCAGCATAGGTCAAAGGTCTGTTTAATCTAGACTTGACAATTTCAACGTTTTCGAGATGCTTCTTGTAGTTGATGAAGGAATGAGATTCCAACAAGTTTTGGTTAACTTGTGAATCTTTGGTTAAACCGGAGGTGGCTAACCCACGAATTGAACGTGGAGCTCTCATAGCTGTTCTTGAAGCAGACAACATTATGTATGTATGGTTGAAGAATCAATATGGAGAAGAAAAAGGGAAAAGAAAAAGAGTTAAAAAAAAAAACCTTGGATACAATTGGCTAAGGGAAAGGGAGGAAGTTTATTAGTTTATATACTACTAGCAAAGGAAAAAATTGTCGATGCAAAGTTTTCAACATTTTTTTGTTCCCCATCATTTACTTGAATTTTCGGCTCCATAAAATGGCAATCCATTCTTTGGTGCGAGCCCTGCCAATGACATCAGCCAAATTTATAATAACCCTCCCCATTAACCTACCGCGACGCACGAGAAAAAATAATAATAATAATATAATTATTCCTCCCCCCGAAAGACCGAGTTTTTGTGGAGACCCACCTCCAATATACATTCTCTTATATGTTGATTCTATTGAGACTGAGACTGTTTTTGAAATATAAGCTAGGAATATTATATATATATATTTATATATACATACGTAGAGCCATAGTAAAAAGTCTACTAATTGCATCCTCGGCCACGAAAACCCTACAAGGGTAAATGGCAACCGAAAATGTATTCGGTGCAGTCACGTATTTTTTTTTTTTGTTAGAGATCAGCTAGAGAGAAAAGAAATTGTCGCAAAAATGGAAGTGAAAAATATTATGAGACACAAAATTACGGGAATCAACTTTTTTTTTCCAAATTATACCACTCCTGATTGGTTGAATTGTATACCAAGTGATCCATTAAATACAACCGCGAAAATTGTTTCATTTTTTATTATGCATGGTGCATTGATCAAAAATTCAATTGGTTAGTAATTTCCAACCAATTGCAACAGTTCACTAGAATTACCCCATTCTTGACAAAAATTTCTTTTATCAGATAAGACTAAATCAAATATTATTCACATGTTGTTGATCCAATTTATCATTACCAGCAAGCGTTATCTCTCTCTAATTACCGAATTTCATTTATGACATTTTCACACGACCCATCGCGAAATCGAAGCACAAAAAAAAATTTCAGTAGATGCAAAAAAAAAAAAAGAAAAGTTCAACCTGCCAGTACTTAACAAGCATGTTTTCAACCCACAATTGGTTTATCCTCTTCTTAAAGAGAGGATATCCAAAAAAGAAGCCCAACGCGGGACTCGAACCCGCAACCTTGAGATTACTCTTGTTTTAAAAGTCTCACGCTCTAAGCCGATTGAGCTAGCTAGGCCGCGAACGATTTATAATTAAACTTTGATAGGGGGCGGGAAACTGTGGGTATTTACTTGATATTGATTCCTTTATCGTGGTGTATTGTCTCACTTACGTGGAATCGCTTTAATGGCCCCCCAAAAGATGTTTAATTATTTCAAATTTTGAATTTTGTTTTGATAATTTATGGGTGAGTCATTTTATCTTACTTTGCGCTGATAATACATTTAAATGTTTATATATACAATATTAAGCAATAATAAATTAATAATAGTACATAATTAGAAAGATAATCAGCAAACGTAAAATGTATAAGAACTCGACGTTATGCGAAGCTTGGCTGTTTGGAAGCACCAATGAAGATATACCTGTTGCGTAACTCTGCACAATACTACAATCTAAAAGGTTATTGCCTTCAATTATTTCCCAAGTCTTGGTTTTTTTCTTTAAATAATTTATCCACAGTGACACGGTCCCATATTCGGATGCTGTGTATGCATTATTCGTTTCCGGAAACACATTCCGGTCAAACTTTGAAGGTCTTATCGGAAAAAACTCGAAGTTAACTAGATTGTAGTCCATTATAATGTGAGCTATTTCCCTGAGATATTGTTCTAATTAAAAGTCCAAATTTGGGTGATTTGTATGTGTGAATATATTTGGCTGCGAAAAAAAAAAGTAGTTGCAAGTTACATCTTTTATTGTATTATTTTCACCAATTTTCTCACAATATTAAAAAAAATGAAGAATTCTATCAAAATATTATATTAAATAGACCAGTTGTTAAATTTATTACTGACATAATCACTCGAATAATTTAACTTGGATTTGGATACAAGATTTCCCATATATTACACTTCGAGTATGGTCAACAAATGCTTTGCATATTTCATTGCAAGAATAAATGCTTCCACCAAGTAAACAAGTATATTAACCCTGTTTTTCATTTCAAATCTGGTTATTCCAAAATCCAACAGTTTAGAGAGTGTAAAAAAAAAAAAAAACTTTTAAGGAATTTCTTTAATTTTTAAATTATGTGTGTTTCGGACCATCCAATTCTCCCATAAATCAAATGGACCCACGAGATGGGACGCATAGTATTTTGATAGGCATATGTGATCTATACTAATTACCGCAAACAATTGGATGTTCAAATGACTAGCTCATATAGGATATTTATAGATATGCCTACTGAATGTCGTTATTGGAGCTACCATTTAGTGGAACCAATAAGTGTTCCGTCGACTGGAGTTGGGCAATTTTAGTAAAACCCAACCTCGTATATGACAATTAATTTTCTATTTCTCCGAACTAGATTTGTATAAAATTATGCCACCTTTGAAAATATCGAGGATTCAAGGCGACATGTGAAGTATGTGTCTCATGTTTGATATCTTCAAGGATAGTATATACTATCATGAATTGGAAGGTCATACAAGAATTTTGCTAAAATAAATATAATGGTTAACTCTCCAACGTTACTATCAATGAACTAATACCAACCACGTTGCTTGCATACAGCAAGGTCGTTAATTTTGGATATAGAAACATCCAAGTCAATATGCAATAAAAAACAGGTATGATTAAAGAACTACTGCTTTATAAATCCAAGAAGGTTCCCCAACCACAAAACAAACCATTGCGTTCAAAAATAGACCAAGTATTGCTTCCAATTGTAATTCTTGGGAATTTCAATCCTATATTCAATGAAAACTCTACAATAACCAATTAATATTAAAGATATAGTAATGAAAATAACAAAAATAAATGGATTTTAACAAGTAAAGATCTTGCAGATACCCGCAGATTCCCGCCCCCTATCAAAGTTTAACAATTTTTCGTTCGCGGCCTAGCTAGCTCAATCGGCTTAGAGCGTGAGACTTTTAATCTCAAGGTTGCGGGTTCGAGTCCCGCGTTGGGCTGTTTTTTTAATTTTTTTTTGACACGATCAATTGCCGGTTGGTTATCTTCATAAATAGGAGCTGGTAAGTTTATATCTAAACCTGTAGCTACTAATCATGGGGATAATCAACCTGCAATCAATCTTGTCAATAAATTTTCACATTTATATCTTTTTTTTATTATGCTAAATATATATATATTTTTTAAAACTATAAACTACTTTCTTTAATCAAGTCCTGGTGAATTTAATCTTGCATTATCATCATCTTCATCTTCAGAATCTTCCCAATCGTTCACATCATTCATGTCAATATCTTCTGGTTCATGGTTTGGTAAAATTTCCAATCCTTTTTCACCAAGAACAACTTTAACATCTTCTTTATCTTGAATTTCACCTTTTAATAACATAACAGCCAATTTATTCAAAATTTCATTTTGAATCAAACGATTCAATGGTCTAGCTCCTAAATCTTGTGACCAACCATTCTTGCATAAATATTCCATTGCATCATGATCTAATTTCAAATGAATATCTTTACCATTTGCAATAAATCTATTTTCAATCTCTAATAATCTGATGTTGACAATCTTGGAAATTGCTTTTCTTGATAATCTGTTAAACACAACAATACTTGAGATACGATTGATGAATTCTGGTCTGAAATGTGCTCTGACTGCATCCATAACATGTTCCTTGGTATTAGCATCAATCTTGTTACCTTTGGAAGCATTGATGTATGTGGCACCCAAATTGGAAGTCATAATGAAAATAGCATTTGAACAATTGACAAGTTTACCTTGAGAAGAAGTGACTCTACCATCATCTAAAATTTGCAACAAAACAGTCAATACTTCTGGAGCAGCTTTTTCAACTTCATCTAATAAAACAACTGAATATGGTCTTCTAATCAATGGTTCAGTTAAAATACCACCTTCTTCGTAACCAACATAACCTGGTGCAGCACCCAACAATTTGGAAGCAGACCATTTATCACCCAATTCAGAACAATCAATTCTAATGATGGCTTTCTCATCTGCAAAAAGGAACCCAGCAAGTTTTTTAGCCAATTCAGTCTTACCGGAACCAGAAAGACCCAAGAACAAAAATGATGGTGGTTGATTTGGATTAGCTAAACCAGATCTTCTCAATCTAATAGCATTGGAAACAGATTTGACAGCTTCAGATTGTCCAACAACCTCTTTGGATAATTCAGCTTCCATATTTATCAATTTGTTGTTTTCAGCAGCAGATAATTTACTAACTGGGATACCAGTTAATTTAGCCAAAGTTTCACAGATTTGTTCAGGACCAACGGCATTTTTCAACAAACTATCCATGTCGTTTGATTCTTCTTCAGCAACCTTAACTTCTAATTCTTCAATTTGTTTTTCAATATCCGGGATGGCAAAATATCTCAAATCAGCAGCAGTAGCAGTATCATATCTTCTTTCAGCATCTTGAGCTTTCACTTCCAATTCGTCCAATTTTCTCTTGGCTGCAGTTAATTGTTCATGACTGGCACGTTCTAACTTGTATCTTTCATTCAATGGTGCTATTTGTTCTTCCAATTCAGCTCTCTTCTTTTTGGCCAATTTCAAACGTTCTTTAGAGGCAGCATCAGCATCTTTGTCTCTTTCCAAGGCATTAATTTCAACTTCTACCAAATGCAATTGTCTTTCCAATGTATCCAATTCTTCTGGTTTAGAATCACGTGCAACTGCAACAGCAGCGGCACTTTCATCAACAAGATCAACAGCTGAATCTGGCAAAGCTCTGTACGTCAAGTATCTTGCAGCCAATTGAGCAGCAGCAACCAAAGCACTATCCAAGATACGAACCCCATGATGGATTTCATATCTAGGTTGTAATCCACGTAAAATGCTAGTAGTTTCGGCAACAGTTGGTGCTGGGACATCAATCTTTTGGAATCTTCTTTCAAAGGCACCATCCTTGGCAATGAATTTACGGTATTCGGCAAAAGTTGTGGCACCAATACAATGTAATTCACCTCTGGCCAACATTGGTTTTAACAAATTGGCAGCATCAGACTTACCATCACCCATCAACATATGGATTTCGTCAATGAATAAGATGATAAATTCATTTGATTTTTCAATATCATTCAAAACACCTTTCAATCTTTCTTCAAATTCACCCTTGTATTTGGCACCAGCAGTTAATGCACCCAAATCTAAGGAAAATAATTGTGAACCAGCCAAAACATTTGGAACGTCTCCATCAACAATTCTTTGGGCAACACCTTCAACAATAGATGTCTTACCAACACCTGCATCACCAATCAACACCGAGTTCGATTTGCTTCTTCTTGCCAAAACTCGAATCACTCTTCTAATCTCTTCTTCTCTACCAATCACAGGGTCAATTTTTCCTTCACGTGCCATTTCTGTGAAATTTTGACAGTACTTATTCAAGAACTCATATGATCCTGAAGAGTCCGCTTGTCTTGAATCAATTCTTTGTGAACCTCTTAATTCAATTGCTTGGGTTTTGATAGTATCAACACTCATACCAGCTTCTTTAAAGATATCTTTGATTGATTGGTCTTCCAATAATGCCAACAAGATATGGTCTTGGGCTACATATGAGTCCTTTTGTTGTTGTTTGATCTTATTAGCTTTAGTCAACACTTGGCCTGCTTGATAGCTTGGCCTTATTTCATCTGGTGGGGGATTTTGCGATGGGATTTTGACCAAGTGTCTATTAACAATTCTTTCAAAATCTGGCCATTCATATCTTGCCTTCTTGACCAATGTTTTCAAATACTGAGTAGTACCCTCAGTATCGTCCGTAGGGAGGAATGCAGCAAGTAAATGAAGTGGTAAAAGTTGTGAATTGGCTTGTTGCTTTGCCAACTCCGTGGCATTGTTAATAATCTTAATAGCGTTATCAGTATATTCGTCCATTATTTCAATATATGATTATATATGGTTTGTATTAATTGTATAAGAAAGGAAAAAAAGAAGAAGAAAAAAAAAAAAGAACACTGAAGTTGGGCAACGGATGGTACGGGATAAAGCAAGTGTATTATATAGTCCCCTGTGGTTTGTTGGAATTTGTTGATGCGGCAGGAAATCTGCAAATCATGGAGAACCAGAACCCACCAGAACATCCTGGAAGGTTCTAGAGTCACAAAGAAGGAAAAGGAAAACCAAAAAACCGCACCACCAAAAAAAAAATAAGGTGATGGGCGAACAAGGGGCACGAGAATCTTATTTCGCTACCGCGCTAATTAATTAAGTAAGACTTTAATATAATATTACACAAAGTTACCTGATTGTAGAATTGAAAAACAAGCAATTGAACAACAACTGAAAGTTATACAAGTACATGTCTAAAGAGATGTATAATAATGCCATTCCTGTATTATTTCTTGAGCATAATGTACTTCTGCTTGATTGTGTGTCACGTGGATTCTAGGTGTCCAATAATTGACTACAATAGTTATATCCTCCTTTGAGGCTGCAAGACTTAATGATAGCAAGTTGGAAAGGTGACTAGAGGAGATGGCTCTACCTGCTCTTAGTCATTAGACTACTTGAATGACGAAGTTTGCAAAAGTTCAAAATGTTTCCAGAGGGATAATGGGTCAAAATATTTATATTGGTATGCTGCGAAACAAACACCCTCAAAATATTCCAGTGCACGTATATAAATCAACCTAACCACAGGTACCTTGTGCCAAAAAGCAACACCATGTGGCTAGTTAGCGGGGTGTTGTTGATATTGTTGCTACTATTAAAACATACAATTCAAGAAAACATAACCATGAGCACAGCATTAGATCTTTCAGTTGCCAATATCAACAGCACATTTTCTCCAATGTCAAAACCCCTGAATAAAAAGGAGTCATCTCAACGCATAATATACTCATTACATTCACTAGAAGACCTTGAAACAAAGCATGCTGATAAGTTGGCCGACAAATCAGCCGTGTTCCAATTCAAAGACACTAAAAGCTCGTTACAATATAACTTTAAAAATCGTGAATGGGTACACCTAAGGCAGCAAAATCCCAATGACACACCGCAACAATTTTTATTCGAGTCTTGGATTCCCGCTTCATATTGTCTTGATTCACGAATAGGATCAGGGGGCACCATCAATCGAATCATCACCGTGCTCATGGAAGCAACCGCAGAAAATTATATAGACATATTTGCAGGGTTTCCAACATATGCATTCCTGGAAGCCATTGGACTTTCAATTGGGGTAAAAGTTGGAAAGCAGATGGCGGTGACATTATTGTTCTCTTGTGTATTACGCGAAGGAGAAATCATCCAAATGCAATATCGTCCTTCCTACATTATTGTGCCTACAATGGAAGCAATCCTGTATAAATTCAAAGGTAAGAAATTTAAGAAAAAGAAAACCAAAGTCATAAAGCCGTTCAAAATGTTGATTATAGATGCCCCTGAGCATCAATGTTGGGCATCAACAAATATCCGCGACTTGCAATGTTTTAAACCAATCAGTCATAAGCATATTATTAAATTTTGAGGTATAGAGGTATCAACGAGATGGACACTTGGAGTTTAGAATTTAGATTAATAGATATAGGAAATGAACCCACTAAGAAGTTTTTGGGGTCCTAGTGTGTAATAGATACCAGTGGGTCACGTGTATGACACCCTTGGTTGTAAATTGTTTTGATTTACCGAGAATAATACACAGGGTTTTGGATCTATATAATTCAAAAACATTTGAACCTCTTCTTTCAGTTAGTAGGAAAATGTCCTGCTACAAGTTTCTCACGTTCCTAGAGCCATAAGCAAAAAATTACCCTTTTGATGTTTAGTACCTCCAGGTGCATCATATTGGCGCGGGAATACTTTGCACCACGGAATGAAAAAAAAAATTTTCTACACCTCTAATACCAAAGGTTCACAACTTATCATCACCTTGTTGAACAAGTATATGGATTTAATCCAACAATACTCATCTGAAAGCGAGTCTGACGAAGAATCCAAGGAAGAAGAAATTGAACAATATTCTCGCAGGGAGAGCAACAAGAACGATATTTCTGAAAGTCCACCACCACCGCCATTACCAATAATTGAAATTTATCTGCAACATTACCAACAAAGAATGAACAGCAAGTTTTCACAATTTTACTGCCAAATACCATGGAGGCCGTCATTATTTGTCGCCAATACAATAGAGAAAAGTTGTTTCCATGCAGTCTCACAAATACCTATACTTTCAAATAATTATAGATTTGTTTGTCCTCATAAAGATTCAATTCGAGAAACCAAGTACCACATCACCATTGGTCCGAATATTGAATCCCCAATGGGCCAGCTTAACACGAGAAAAATTTTGGATCAAATAGGCAGAGTCAGGGCACCCAAGTCCTTGGTAGCCACTGTTGGTGGCGGTGACGATCCACTAGCGGCCATCATCAACAAACGAAGAGAGGTGGTACGGTTTCGGATATCCAATCGCTTGAATTTAGGAAGAGGGCTGAATAAAGAAGTTCTTTTTTTGTATTCTTATTTATCTCACACTCCTGAATCTTTAGACTATTGCGATAGCTTATCAAAAGAGTATCAACGATTAGGAACCTCAGAATTACCGACTTATACAGGCAAAGACTACCATATATCCTTGTGCACTGGCTATTTAAAAAAGAGACTACTTCTGAATGACGAGATTCATGAAGTCAACAAGCAGTTGGAGAGTATAAAATTTCCCGACTTCAGTGATATAGAAGTAGACGTGGAGGAAGTATTTGCACACGAATACATGAGAGGGAAAGCATCGAGAAAGTTATTACCATCCAAATAGAGTGAAAATGTGTCACTAAGAACTTGTACATAGTAGATAGATAGGACTTATAGATACATAGTCATGTAATGAAACTTGCGAATATTTATTTATATATAAAGCTATACTCTAGATGGAATTTCTTCTATTGAATATTCTTCTTTCCTCACCTTCTTTCTTCTTTTCTACAGACCCGGCAATCATTGGGAATGTATCATTCCGTTTCCATTCTTCCAATATGTTATCGGCATAGTTCAACCCCACTTGATAAATTTCATCAAACTTTCCAAAATCTAAAGTACCATATGGATCAATTGGAGGACGTAAATAGTACACCCCGGGAGTTCTTTTTGCCTCCTCCAACGCATTAACACTCGATACGTACGTCAATCTCATTTGAATATCCATCATGGTTGGGATATTAGGATGAGTGGAAAACGGATTCCAACGATTAAGAACCACCCAAAACCCCAGCAAAGTGTCACCATAGTTCATTGGCGTACGGTCATCAACAGAACCAACATCAACGGCAATAATGTGTTTGACCCCACGCTTTTTCATTTCATCCACTGGTAAATTATCCAAATAACCACCATCGAGCAACATACAACCATTGTATGCAATCGGAGGCAAGAGACCTGCAAGTGACATTGAAGCACGAATAAATCTCCAAGCATACCCTGTCTCATGTATATCCATGGTTGAATTTGTTATGTTTGCAGAATTACAAAAGTACTTGATCCAAAAATCTTCAATTTCGGCAAACCCAAAAACTTTCCAGATACCACGATTAAACTCATACCCAGTAATATATGATGTTACTGGGTAAGTTAAATCAAATAACATACGCCATACTGAAGAAATTCTTTTAGAAAACTTTTTCGCCATAGCATAGATGGAAACAATATTATTATCTTTGGCATACAATCCACCAACAAATGATCCAATCGATGTACCTCCAATAATATCAACCGGAATACCATGTCTTTCTAAACTTGTCACTACACCAACATGAGATATCCCTCTTGAACCTCCACCACCTAAAACTAAACCCACAGCTTCATTAGATAGAATTCGTGCTAATCTCATAAAATCATCCTTGTGTATTTTCAAAACTTTACTTTGATCATTTTTGTTGGAATACCATTTAATATGTTGTCTTGTTGCTTCAAATGTAGATTTCAATGCCTTGTTGCTCGAGATTCGATCAGCTAAATCTTTTATGAAAGATTTCTTATTAGGCAAAGAGCTGGCCCCATGTTCAAACTTCATTTGAATATGATGATGTCCTTGAACCCACATCCTATTTTTCAACCATGGACTCGTTGAACCAGCAGTAACAAACTTTTCCTGATGAATCAAACATAAATCTGTTCTAGCGGTTGTTTTCAACTTGACCAACAATCGTTCGTATTCTCCAACTGCAGTATTGTCATCTTCTGCATCTGCCAACAACAAAATACAATCACCTTGAGAAATACATGTCGATGTCCAATTTGACTGCACGGGTGTATCACATATATAAACAATTGTTTCATATTCTTCTTCCAAATACGCAAAGTATCCCAGTAATTTCATTCTCGCTAAACTTTCATCAAAGGCGTGTCTTCCCAAATGGGTCAATATCAGTGCCTGATCTAAAGCAATAACGTTTCTTCCTATCATCTTCAATGCATGGACCAACTTGTCTGCAAATTGCCTAACAGGTAATCCGGATACAGTTGGTAGAATAGTAATGGTTTTATAATCTGTAGATGTATATGATTCAGAAGTAGTTGTTGAAGTGATGAAATTCCGGATTCTTGGCTGATTCCCTTGTGCGAGTGCCTTTGACGCAACTAACCGTGAAACTCTAACCATTATTGACGGATTCTCATTGGCCAACATTTCAAACAACGTTCTTGGGATACGTGCAGTCTCTGAATCCCTAACGGCAATCAATGAGTTTGATCTTCTTGAAGCAGTCAATACTTCAACTTCCCCAATAGATTCACCTTGTCCATATTCACCCAAAATCTCTAAATCTTCTTGATCATTGATAGTTTTAGTAGATCTAACCACTCTAAATCGACCATTAAGAACAACATGAAACCCATTTGCTAAATCTCCTTGAGAACACAAAACCTCGCCCGCGGGTATATGACACCATTCTAATGCATAATCAATTGTCAAAATTTGCTTTGGTAACAATTCTTTCAATCGAAGTGCCACTGGTAATTGTAAGAAATAATACTTGTCTAATAATTTATTGTAATCATTCTTAGCCAAATATGCAACAACGGCTCCTGAAGTCTTGGGTGTCTTGATAGTTACCATGGACCTGAACCCCACCGATGTCAAGTACCCTGCAATCCCACCTGCTTCAACGGTATATATGTATTTATTAGGAGCTCCAGCCTCCGAGGAACGGTTATATACCTCCAAAGACCCATCAATGACATAATACAACCCTGATACCGCTGAATTCTGTGCAACAACCGTAGAGTCCGGAGCAATATACTTCATTTGTAGTGATTTTGCAAAAGCATCTTTCACATTCATCTCTGATATCAGACGTCTTTTAAGTGGCATTTTGGATTGAACATTAGAATCATGGGTGGATGGTTTTCTCAATTCTGCTATATTTATCGTGTTCATCAAACTACCTCGATTGTTGAAGATACGATGTGACCTGTTTATTGATGGTGTGGGACTCATTGATTGACTCAAATTGTTTAAACCAACAATGGAGCTACTAGATGATGAACTCAAACTTTCAAAATTTGTTGTATTTGCATTCAAACCATTGGTTTCGTCAATACCTATGATTTTGAAAATGTTTTCAATAATAGCTATTCTTAGTGAACTTTCTTCAGTCTCTTCATTTTCATCACTGAAATTCCTTCGTGTACCATCGACATCTAGTAAAGAAGTTGTTGAGGATTTTGGGGGTGCATTCTTTTGGAAGTCAGTACGTGGGATAGGAACAGAAGAAAGTAAATCACCTGGATGATTGTTTTTCAATTTAGAATCCAAAACAACATATCTTGATGAACTTCGAATCAATTGTTTTTTGTTGTTATTATTATTATTATTATTATTATTATTATGATGCTTTGCTTTTCTAGGTAAATCATCTTCTTCCCCCTCATTTTGACTCAATCTTTCAACCAACCCATCAATCAAATGTCTTGGTAAACTGGTGGCACCCTCTTCATTCAACTTGATTTCCAGTTTGAGAACTTCACCCATCAATCCAAGGTAATTTTGTACTGTGCTTAATGTCACCTTGTACAATCTTGTCAAAACCATCGTCACAATATGTGATGTAGCCTTAGGATATTTGAGTTGCACTCGTTCAAAGGCAGAATTAGGAATAATTGCAATTGTCATTGTATCGCGATTAGGTGTCTTCTTTGGTCTAACAATTATTTCTGGATACTCCTCTTCATCTTCATCATCATCACTCACACTAAGTCTTGTATCAACTGATTTCCCCACATAGTCCAAATTTAATGCGACAACACTATTACCTTCATCATCAGTGGGTGTCAAAACAGGCTCTTCTTTATAATTGGGTTTAAATAAATCCAAGGTAGAAAATAATGAACTCAATGGTGTTCCACTTTTAACCTCGTTTAAAAGTTGGTATTGCCTATCCCTTAAAAACAAAAGGTCATCCCTTGCATTTTCAACATCTTCAAAATAATTGTTTTTGTTTTTAGACAGGTGCTCTTTTGAAGTCTTTGTATACACTTGTGCTACTCCTTCCACTACTATCAGGAACCCCAATGTTTCATCTAAGCATAAAATTTCGTCTGGGGACAACTTTTGAGTAGTCATACTCTTTGTCAATTCATGAAACACCGATTTATCCAAATATCCAAATACTTTAATCGCCAGTAAAAATTCATCTAAATAATTTGTCAGTTTTTTATCTTGTTTTGCCTTTGCAACAAATATATTTGAAGATGTTGAGTGGGCACTCTTGGGGCTACTGGTTGGTTTCTGTTCAAGATCCTGCGAATACCCAGTCAAATACTTGTACCTAATTACTAAATATGCAAAAACACAAGCCCCAAGACATGTTAATAATATTGAAGATAAATGCAAATTGATTTCAAAGTTTTTGGAAAGAATGTTAATAATAAATGCTGGTGTGTCAATTATTAAAATGTTAAATATTTTGAGTAATACCCACTGGGCATATAAGAACACGGTGGTGATGAAAACATATAATGAGTTCCATTTGAATGAATAGTCATCTAAACTAGGGATGTATATTAGAGTTTCAAATAAAGTATCCATTGTTGAGGATTTCTTTGGTGGTAATGATAGTGTGACAACAAAAAGAAGAATGAACACCGAATTGCTTGCAGATTAATACCGATCATTAATTTATATATACACACACACACGTGAGCCATCAACAACAAAAAAAAAAGTCGTGCAACAACTACAGAAATTAAGCTGCGAAACATCGCCATATAAAGTATCAAACCATAATATACTTGACAACAACAATAACATTATAAAGATAAGAAAACAACTCCTAAACTAAAAATAACTAAAATTCAACTTTTTCCCCCGCCCCCCCTTTTTTTAAATACCGAGCTGTTCGTAACTTTTGTGCAAATAATTTGGATCATTCAAATATTGCAAATCACCAACGGGACGTTCTCCCATAACACTAATCCTGTAGGCATGACGAATTTCTGGTTCATCAAAATCAACACATGGGGAATGTATAGTAGTTGCATTATTCCATAAAACCACTGTATTCTCTTCCCAGGAAACTCTTATTTGCAAATCTTGTGCTTTTTCAATATGATCGTATAAAAATGACAATAAATAATCCAGTTCATCTTCTTTTAATTCCACAATTCGTCTACCAAATTCTTTATTCAAATATAAAGATTTCCTTTTGGTCACTGGATTGACTCTAACAAGAGGGTGAATATTTGCTTCTGGAGCTCTTCTAGTAATCCCACCAGCTTGTTTATTATTAGCTGCTTGTTCAACAGAAGAATGCAACACATGTAATCCTTCTAGTCTCTCTTGCATTGCTGGACTCAACCTATCGTATGCTTCAACTGTGTTAGCAAACAATGTATCGCCACCAGCGTCTGGCAATTGCAAGCATGAAAATAAAGTCAACTGCAACCCATTCAATGAATATGAGCAATCGGAATGCCAAGATATTGAATTGGTTCTATCAGCGAAAACACTATCAATTTCATCTTGTGAAGCACCTCGGAAGCAAACATGCAATTCAGGATACCCCTCTGGTGAGCCGCTTGTAGGATGTTTGTATAATGGACCAAAATATTTGGCAAAGTCAACAGCACCTTGAGGTCCTCCTTCATTAAAATCCTGATCTCTGAAAACAACAACACCCCTTTCTGCGACAAAACGAGCAAGGTCATTTTTAGCAGAATTTGTTAATTTTGAAAGTTGGATACCAGTTACCACGGAACCTAATTTGGGTGTCAATCTCTTCACTTTATAGTCACCAGTAGATGGAAATAAATTTGATAACAGTGGATCAGCCAAGTGTCCCTTGTCATAGTACTCTTCAAACTTATATGCGGGGAATTTTTGATTGGGATTCCATGTTGGTAAGAATTCAGGGTATGAAGCTAAGGATTTGTTGTGGTCACTTACGGTGAAGTGTCCTTTAGTGGTGGTTCCAACATGTGCACGTTGAAATTGTGAAGCATCGTATTTAGTTGTATCTGCGACTGGAGCCATAGTAGTTTATTGAAAAATGAATAATATGTAGTTCTCTTCTGAAAATTTTGGAAATTCAAACCTGAATATCGTTATCTTATATCTTATATATATGTTCATCATATTTCTTGCATTGGGAATGTGTTAGACGCATATGTGATGTGATGTGATTGCAAAAAGTGTGGCTGGTGTGGCGCACAGATAATCGCACCCAAAGTCCTTATGCGGAGAAATGATACGATTCTTCTTTCTTATCCCTAACAAAAAAAAAAATTGTAGATTACTAATAGTAGCAATTATAATTTCTTAAAACACTGGTAGTAATGCAAAATGATAATGCAATCTGATTTCTCGTGGTACTTGGCAGTAATTAGTAAGACAAATAACTGAAATCCTAGTTGAAATACTTCTGTGTATGGAAGGCAAGTTTAAGGCGAGAGAAGTAAGAAAAATGATTGATAAGGCTAAGACAAGCGAGGAGCAAAAAAAATCGGAGCCGGCAAAGTGTTTGTTCATCGTTGAATAATGCACCAACTATTGGCATGTGGATCCAATGGGAATTACCAGCTAGGCATCAATAATGATGATGATCAAAACCAGCTTACACCGTCATTATTTGAAGTAAATGAAACCGTTTCTAGTTATGTTCCAGCCAAAATCACTAAAATCGCCTATGGAGGAAACCATACAATGATTGTGCTAAACACCGGAGAAATATACTCGTGTGGTAACAATGAGTTTGGTCAATGCGGACTACCGAAAAGTGACAACTTACGAGTATTTACAAAAGTTCCCGGTGAAAATTGGATCGATGTTTCTTGTGGGTGGGAATTTTCCATATTGGTCAAACAGAATGGAGAAATATACGCGTGTGGGAGAGGGTTGAAAGGAGAGTTAGGATTAGGTGAAAACACAAGGGAAAGCGAACTTAGTTATTGTACCACTGTCACTGGGTTTCAAAGAATCAAATCGTGTATGCAACATACAATTATACAGACGAACAAGGGTTTGACTGGATGGGGGAATAGTAGGAAGGGTCAATTGGGAGAGACTGATAAAAAGATATTGTGGTTGCCAACAGCCTTGGTTTTTGATATAGAAGTCAAAGACTTTAGTCTTGGGAGAGAGTTCACGGCAATACAAAGCAATACAAATGGGATAAAGATATTTGGAAAATTATCCGTAACAAGTCTACCGGAGTCCATAATCACTAGTTTGGCAACCATGTGGTCGTCAGTTCATTTGCTTGTCAACAATACACTACAATCGTTTGGGAATAACAGTCACAGTCAATTTTATCCCCCCGATGCGGGCATCTCGATCGACCAATATACTATAGGTAGCGAACATGGATTGGTGAAAACAGGAAATACTATTTATGCCTGGGGCTGGTCCGAACATGGCAATTGTGGAATGTCAGACAACTCTGAAAAGATGACATTTGACCACCTTAACAAGTTATATGAAGGGACCGCTAAAGTGGTGCTAATTGGTGCTGGATGTGCAACAAGTTGGGTTGTTGTTGATATGTAAATGTATAGAGTTATAGACTACGTTTGGTTTTTTAAAAATGTCCCGATGTTTCTTCTCCAAATTCATCAACGAGATAAAGATATATATATAAATCCCGAAAGATGGAAAATATGTCCATCGATTTTCACTCTAGGAAGATCACCATTTACAACGAATAGATAAGAAAAGTTATCCGTCTATAATGAAGGTGACTATCCTGTTGATTAGTAAAGAAGTAAGAAAGAAGAAGCATCAAGAAGATGATGGAAAGATTTTTTTTTTCACACTGCGTGTGTGTGTGTGGATCGGTTACGCAAAAATTTATGTGTGTGTG
>JAKTVG010000462.1:0-24047 GCA_030557085.1 Candida gigantensis
TTTTTTACTGTTGAAAGTATCGCATATACACCAAGGAAACAATTAATGACTATAAAAGGAATCAGTGAAGCAAAAGCTGAAAAACTTGTTTTAGAAGCAGCTAAATTAATTCCAATGGGATTCACAACCGCTACTGAATATCATGCACGTCGTTCAGAATTGATTTGTTTAACTACTGGTTCTAAACAATTGGATACTTTATTAGGTGGTGGTATTGAAACAGGAGCAGTCACTGAAGTATTTGGTGAATTTAGAACTGGGAAATCTCAATTATGTCATACTTTAGCAGTCACTTGTCAATTACCTATTGATATGGGTGGTGGTGAAGGTAAATGTCTTTATATTGATACTGAAGGTACTTTTAGACCAAGTAGATTGATTTCAATAGCTGAAAGATTTGGATTGAATTCAGATGATTGTTTAGCAAATGTAGCAGTTGCAAGAGCTTATAATGCTGAACATCAAATGGATTTATTAAAACAAGCTTCTAAAATGATGTCGGAATCTAGATTCTCATTATTAATCGTTGATAGTATAATGGCTTTATATCGTACTGATTATGCTGGTAGAGGAGAATTAAGTGCTAGACAAACTTCACTTGCTAAATTCATGAGGACTATTCAACGATTAGCTGATGAATATGGAATTGCTGTTTTAATCACTAATCAAGTGGTGGCAAATGTAGATGGACTGGCAGGTCCTTATAATCCAGATCCTAAAAAACCAATTGGTGGTCATATTTTAGCTCATGCTTCAACTACTAGATTATCTTTGAAAAAAGGTAGAGGAGAAACTAGAATTTGTAAAGTTTCTGATAGTCCTTGTTTACCTGAAAGTGATTGTGTTTTCGCCATTTATGAAGATGGGGTCGGTGATCCAAAAATCATTGATGAGGAATAAAAGTGATGTGTGTGGTGGTGGTGGTTAACGTTTGATTTTGCAAAAAGAAAAATTATTAAAATGTTAAAAAAAATAGAATTTGTTTTAGTAGCGCATATAGCATCTGTATTTTCATACTTAGAAAATGACGTAAAGTTTTTTTTCTTAAGAGGACTTCTTTGTTAAAGAAAGTTCAACAAAGCGATTACTCTCCTGAAGAAAACCATCTAGAGAATCTGCGGATAGCCCCATGTGGGGGATGCATCATTACGAAATGCACAAGAAGTAAATTACAAACAATCGTCAGTCAACGTGTTGGTCTCCCCTTTCATATATCTGCATTGTTAAACTATAGAAAGAGTGAAATATAGGAATGTTTCCATATTGTGATGATGGTATGGTATGAAATCAATGAATTGTAGATCTTCATTTAAAATTCTCCATCAAACAGTTTTTCCAACTTTAACTTAATGATAATGAGAGAAAGAGAGAGACAAGGTAAATTAAATTAATTAATTAATTAATTTGGATGTATAAATTTTGTGTGTATTAAGGGCAATTTTAATTTTGACGTCAGTTATAAATGCCGTTGCATTATTCTTCTTCTTCTTCAAAAAAAAAATATATGACTCTTTACTGTTTTACTGTTTTACTGTTTAATTTGTGCTTCCGGTTCAGGGAAAAAGCAAAGCAGGGTGTGATGTTGTACTATTATTATTATTTCTTTTTCTTTTTCATTATGGAGAGTGGGTATGTGTAATTTTTTTATCTAAACGATCAGCATTCATCCGGCGGTTCGCGAAATTTGTGTTGTGAAATTTTTATCTATTTCATCAGTAAACTGTGCACTTTGCACGACACTGCACCCAAGCACACATACTTAACAACAATCACACCCCCCAAATATAAATTTGTCAATGCTAAGAAAAAAAATTTTTTTTTTTAATATTGCATGTCCAACGCTAATATACTTATTGTGTACCTCCTAACCACACTAAACAAATATTAAGGATTCTAAGCTTCAACGGTAGAAGCAGAACAAGAAGAAGTTAAACTAGAAGAAGAGGAAAAATTTTTATCTTCTTCTTTTTCTCCATTGACCCATCATCAAGAAGAGATATACTATTCCGTACTTGAATTGTATACATTATACATACCATAGATCCAGACCCCTTACTCCCCTGCCCCCCGACCGTATCAATTCGACCGAGAAATCAGGACCAGGGAAAAAAAAAAAAAATCCCATACAATTTGGAGTCAGTCCCCATTTTATAGTTTTTAGGTCATTCCACGATATAACAGAATCTTAAAAGGGTTAAAATTTTCATATTGATCCCCTAGCTTAACGTGTTGTTGTTGTTGTTCTTCTTCTTCTTAGCATTGTTTTTGATATTTTGATTTATTTATTTATTCATTCACAATTCCCGTTCATATTCATACTTGTCTTTTTGTTATTTTAACTCATTCCACAATCAATCATAATTACTAAACAATGAAGTACGAAAAGGGGAAAATAAAGATCTTGCCTAAACCTTCACCCAATTCAGCTAATCTGCAAACACCACCACCTTTGCTTCCTGTACAGTCTAACCCCATGATTTTGAAACGGAAAGCAAGTGCTAATGCAAATGCTGCTGATGGTGGTGGTACCAAACGATCAAGAAAATCAAGTTCAGGGAATTCAACACCAAATACTCCTGTATCTGCTAGTACCTCCTCACTGAAAAATGCTAAGCCAACAGGACATAGACCAGTTACATCATGTACTTTTTGTCGTCAGCATAAGATTAAATGTAATGCTTCGGATAATTATCCAAATCCATGTGAACGGTGTAAGAAAATGGGATTGAAATGTGAAATTGATCCTGAATTTAGACCAAGAAAAGGATCTCAGATCCAATCATTGAAACTGGATGTTGATGAATTAAAAGCCAAGATTGAAATGTTGACCAAAAATGAATCATTACTTACACAAGCTTTGAATCAACATAATTTGAACCAATCACCATCACAACAACAACAACAAACAGCAGCAACAGCAACAGCAGCAGCCGTACAACCACTGCTGATGCAACAGCAAAACCAATATCAAGAACAACAACCTCCAATTCCACAACGTCACCATTCATATACATCTATTCATTCATCACCAGTTGTCACGTATAGTAATGCATCCCCAATTCCTTCAATCACCAGCATTCAACAAACGGCACCATTAACTCATGAAAATTCAGATAATTCCCCATGTACTTTAAACACCCCAGAGAACAATGAAGAATTATTACAACCAATTTCAGAATTCATATTAGGAGATGTTACATTACCTTTAAATAAAGCAAATGAATTACATGATAAATTCATGACTACTCATTTACCATTTTTACCAATTATAATATCAAGATCAGCCACTGAATTATATCATAAATCACAATTACTTTTTTGGGCCATTATTTTAACTGCCAGTTTATCTGAACCAGAACCTACACTTTATATGTCATTAGCTTCTTTAATTAAACAATTAGCCATTGAAACATGTTGGATCAAAACTCCTAGATCCACTCATGTGATCCAAGCATTGATTATTCTTTCAATATGGCCATTACCTAATGAAAAAGTTTTAGATGATTGTTCATATCGATTTGTTGGTTTAGCTAAGAATTTATCATTACAATTAGGTTTACATCGTGGTGGAGAATTCATTCAAGAATTTAGTAGAAATCAAGTTAGTTTAGGTCCAGATGCTGAAAGATGGAGAACAAGATCTTGGTTAGCTGTTTTTTTTTGTGAACAATTTTGGTCTTCATTATTAGGTTTACCACCTTCTATAAATACTACTGATTATTTATTGGAAAATGCTCGTATTGATCAATCATTACCTAAAGATTTCCGTTGTTTGATTTCTTTATCTATTTTCCAATGTAAATTGGTTAATATTATGGGTATTAGTGTGACTAGACCCGATGGATTATTAGAGCCTCTGAATCGTGCTGGATCATTAAGTTTATTGGATAGAGAATTGGAAAGATTAAGATTTAAATTGAAATTTGAAGAAGGAAGTGCAATTGAAGTTTATTATTTATATATAAAATTAATGATTTGTTGTTTTGCATTTTTACCAGGAACACCTATTGAAGATCAAGTGAAATATGTTAGTTTTGCTTATTTATCAGCAACTAGAATTGTTACTATTGTTTCTAAAATGATAAATAATATATCTTTGATTGAATTACCGATATATATTAGACAAGCGGTTACATATAGTGTTTTATTATTGTTCAAACTACATTTATCAAGATATTTGATTGATAAATATGTTGATAGTGCAAGACAACTGATTGTTACCGTACATCGATTATTTAGAAACACATTGAGTTCATGGAAAGATTTACAAAATGATATTTCAAGAACAGCAAAAGTATTGGAAAATTTAAATATGGTATTATATAATTATCCTGAAATTTTCTTGAAAGATCTGGAAGATGAAGATTCAAGTATAATTACTAGAATGAGATCACATTTAACTGCATCATTATTTTATGATTTAGTATGGTGTGTACATGAAGCAAGGAGAAGAACATTACTTGATAAACAAGGTAGAAAAAAGACAAAAATAGAACCAAATAAGAAATTATTACCATTACCATTTTATAATCAAATTACAAAAGATGATTTTAAAACAATAATTACAACAACTCCAAATGGTACAACAATAACAACATTGGTACCTACTGATCAAGCAATGACTCAAGCAAAACTGAAATCAACAGATTCAAATAAACCATTGGAAATTAATGGTATACCATTGGCTATGCTTGAAGCAACTGGATCAATGAGAGATGTAGTCATTGAAACAATTCCATCATTGCCATCACAAAACATACCATCATACCAACAACAACAACAATCATCATCCCCTCAATTATCACAATCATCAACGAACATCCACCACAACCACTACCCACAACAACAACAACAACAACAAACACAACCACAGCAATCACAATCGCAACCATTACAAGTTATGGAATCAGGACCCCCACAACAACAACAACAATCATTCATACTAGCTAATTCACCATTACCACAAACATATTTACCAAAGATTGATGAAATGAATATGTTGGGATCAGGATCAGCATCATCACCAATTGTTAAACAAGAGTTCCCACCTCCACCAGCACCACAATTTGCTTCTCAAATAACTAATTTTTTCGATCAACAAACTGATGGATGGTTTAGTAATGATTATCAAGAAGATGATTTCTTAGGTTGGTTTGATGTTAATATGATGCAAGATAAATGAACAGAAACAAAAAAACAAAAAAAAAATGAAGATTTAATATTAGTAGTAGATAATTAGATGTAAATAGTATTTTAATTTATTAGAAATAAAATGATTTTATGAATTATGTATTTTTAAAAACAATAATAAACAATATTTTATTTAAAAAAGAAAAATCGAAACTGTCTAAGAATAGAAAAGGTATACTACGGGAGAAGAAGAATTAAATCAAAAAGCAAACAAACAAGCAAACAACTCTAGAACAACAACCACCATGAAGTTTTAGTTATTGTTTTTTAAAAACTACCTAAAGGAGCATTATAAGTAGTATTTTTATAATCCCAATAGAAAGTAAGTTTTGAAGGATAAGTTGAATTCAATCCACATTGTTTAGCAAAATCAACATTACCAATTCTTTGATTAACATATTTTTCAAAATCATCCAATTTACAAGAAAATCCAGGTCCAGTAGCACAAGTAGGAATAGGAGTAACTGCATCATTAATAATATATCTAACATAAGATTCATTCTTACATTGTAATTTCTCAGTATAAATTCTAGCACCTTGAGGAACAATAGATGAATGAACATAAGGATTTGGGAATGGGATATAATCAGTTGGTAAATCTTGAGATGGTTCTAATAACCCCAAGGCGGAATGGAAAATTTCTAAATCAGTATCATGAGTGAAAGATAACCAAATTTGATTAGAATTTTTGGTATCTTTTAATAATTCTAATGAAGCATTTAAAAATACAGAACCAATAATTTTAGTATAATTATTACCTGCTCCATTTGAATAATAATTTGAAAGATCAGTACCATATGAATATTTAATGAATTCTTCATTTGTAAATAAATCACAAAATGGTGAACTTCCTCTAACATTGATTTCAAAAGCACACCAATTGAATAAATTACTAACATCACCACTTGTTAAATTTAAACCTGGATTAGATTTAATTAATCTTTTAGCAATATTGGATAAATATGTAGTATTATATTTATTGACAATAGAACTTGATGATCCATTATTGTTATCACATGCATATCTTGGAGTCAAACTATTAAGACCAGAATCATCATCTTCAGAAATAATACTATATTTAACAGTCTTACCTTCTTCATATTCATCACCTAAAAATCCTCTAGCAAAATAATTCCCAGTTTGATAACATCTACCAGAATTAGATGAGAAAACAGGTAATGTTGAATTTTCCTTATATAATGATCCATATTTAGATCTAAAAGCAGCTCCATGACGTAAAGCATTAGAAGTACCAGCATAAGTACCCTCTGAATTTTGTGGAGTTGTTTCTTTATCATAATATTTAGAATCAGATACAAAATAAGTATAATCATTTAAAAATTCTAAATCTCCATTAAAAGTACCATTATAATTTTGAAATTTTTTATAAATTGCTTCAAGATTTTTACCAACATTAGCACTAGGATATCTTTCACCATGTCTTGAAAGTAATTGAACTTGAGCAATACTACAACCATCTGGAATATCAGTTGAAATTCCATACCCTGTTCTTTGAATATATGGGGCACTACCACCAAGGAAATTCAAGATGTTATAACCTTGTGGGGAGGCTTGTTGTGGAGTAGCTACGTCTTGGAAAACGGATTGACCAGCTAATAATAAACCACTATTGATTAATTTTGAAGTTGCAACCATTGTTAATTTTCGTTTGATACTTGTGATTTAAGACTTTGAAATCATTTTCATATTGTAAAGGATATGTGGAACGGCATGTCCTATTTATAGTAGACAATTTCAAATTAAACGGGGGAGGGAATTTTCAAAGATGAATGCATCTCTAGTCGGGACATCATCCGTAGGTAAAAAACTAAAAACTAAATAAAAGAAAACAAGGTTTCTATTGTTCCATATCGGGTATTGTTATTAGTTTGGGTTCCGAATTAAGCGACCAAATGGCCCTAATTAAACCACGTGCTATAAATATATAAATAAATATAACCTTCTGCCTTTTTTTTTTCAGCTGAGCCAAACCAGTGTAAGGATTTGTGGACTTGAAATGTGATAGGAGGCGGGAGGATATATCCGATGCAGATTTGAAAACACCCGCATTTTTAAAGACCAATGAAACACAAAGCATCTCTTCAACCAATTGTACAACGAAGAATAACAGAGATAGATAGATCAACTCGTGGGTGGGAGACAGACAATAGTTCTGGGGGAGTTTGTCAGTTGTGGCGGTTTGAAGTTTTAGTAAATTTCAGTATTTTGTTTTGTTTAGTGCAAAGACAAGAAGAGCATCGGTTAACCAATTGCCGGGGGAGGACGGGATTAGATAAACGCATAATAATATTATAATTTTTCAGATTTCAACCTCCCGCCCACGAGGATAGAGAAGCAATGCGAATATAAGGGGGATGGCCCCTTTGCCTTTGCATTTGCAATTTATGCCGCAAAAAAGAACTAAAAATAAAATGAATATAGAGGTTATCAAACACATGGGTTCAACTATTCGTACAAGATATGTAGCTACCATTTTGTTAATCTGCTCCATGTCCGGTGATGTTGCAACTCCATTGACCGGCTTCTTTTTTTCTTGTCTTCGATGACAGGGGATCTCTGACAGATCTTGGCACTGGTGTGTCAAATATGCAAATGTAACATTGTATATTATTACAAGATCTTTTGGTCCCCTTGCAAAATAAGAATCAAGAAAGGAAGACGTTCGATTTCTAAAATCAAATTTTCGTCTTTTTCCTACAATCTCTTTTGTGAATACAAATGTTTTGTAACTTGGGTTACTCGAGGCAATATCCTAATATGTGAAAATTATTATTTAATTGAGTAATAAACTTTTTTTGCAATTTATTAAAAAAAAAACGTGGTTATAGGGGATGTTATCCCATAAACATTTAGGCAACATCATTAGACCAAATTACTAATTTTACGAATATCAACATCAATACCCCACACTAAAGTATATAGTCGGCTATATAAGTACCTGCGTACCACTTTGGATTAGTGAGTTTGCTTTAGTATAGTACCAACAGGAGTATTGTACAAAGACAAGTTTCAATGGGTATAGACCTTGTCAGCTGCAAGTAATTCTCCAAAATATCTTCACTTAAGAAAATAGCCTTCCAATGAAGTATTTATAAAACAACAACGATGTTTTTTTTATTAAATACAACAAGGTATACAAAGTAAATGTAAACTAATACTAAAATTTTTTTCTAAACGTAGACCAACGGGGTATTATAAGTAACATTCTTATAATCCCAGTAAAAAGTAAGTTCTTTAGGATAGGTAGAGTTCAACCCACATTCCTTCGGATAATCAACATCACCGATTCTCTCATTCACATAATCTTCGAAATCTTCCATTTTACAAGAAAATCCAGGACCAGTAGCACAAGTAGGAATTGGAGTCACAGCATCATTAACAATATATCTAACGTATGATTCACTTCCACATTTTAACTTCTCAGTATAGATTCTAGCACCTTGTGGAACAATAGAAGAATGAACATAACCATTTGGAAACGCAATATAATCAGTTGGTAAATGTTTTTCTGGGGTAATTAAACCTAATGCAGCATTTAAGAATTCCAAATCGGTGTCATGGGTGAATGATAACCAGATTTGATTGGAATTTTCAGTATCTTTTAAAAGGTTCAATGAGGCATTCAAATGAACAGAACCAATTATTCTAGAATAGTAATTACCTGGACCACGAGAATAATAAGCCCAAAGATCAAGACCATACGAATATTTAATAAATTCTTCATTAGTGAATATATTACAGACTGGAGATCCTCCACTGATGTTGATTTCAAATGTACACCATAAGAACAATGCTTGAACATCAGTGGTATTAATATTCAAACCTGAGTTTTGTTTGTTTAATCTATCAGCGATAACATCCAAATAATCAGCATATTTATCATCGTATTTGGCTTGATAAGCATTTCCTGAAGCAGTACCATTGAAATTGACACAAGCTGCACCAGGAGTCAAAGCATTAGCACCAGAGGAACGATCTTTGGAAATACGATTGAATTTAACTGTTTTACCTTCATTATATTCATCACCTAAAAATCCCAAGGCAAAATATTTACCAGTTTGATAAATTCTTTCAGAATTTGTAGTGAAGACAGGTAATGTTGAATTTTGTTTGTATAATGAACCATATTTAGCCCTAAAGAAAGCACCATGACGTAATTCATTCGTAGTACCTGCATAAGTCCCCTCTGAATTTAATGGTGAAGTTTCTCTTTCATATTCTTTTTCATTAGGCATAAAGTAAGTATAATCATTAAAGAAACTAAAATCACCAGTCAATGTACCATTATATGCTTGTAATTTATTATACATGGCTTCAATCATATCACCATGCATTTTAATAGGATATCTTTCTCCATGTCTTGAAAGAACTTGAACTTGAGCAATCTCACAACCTTCTGGAATATCTGTTGAAATACCATACCCTGTTCTTTGAATGTATGGTCCACTACCACCAAGAAAATTCAAGATGTTATAACCTTGAACAGAAGCTTGTTCTGGAGTAGCAACAGTTTGATATACACTTTGACCGGCTAATAATAACCCGCTATTAAGCAATTTTGAAGTGGCAACCATTGTTATTTGATAATGATTATTTGATAATAGTCCATTTTTAATTTGTTAGTTGGATCAGGGGAATAAATAGTCCTATTTATATCATTGGAATAACAGTAATCATGAAGTTTGGTCAGTATATTAGAACTCCCCCCCTATGGTTCCACTAAAGAAAAATACTAGTAATACAACGATTAAATTCTTGGTATTGTTAAATTAGGCTGCAAATTACGGGGGCCGCAAAAGGGATGGTAGTAAAACCACGTGCCGGAACCACTTCATTTGATATATTGAATCTCCTGGTTACGATACTTACATGGCATTAGGAAACTTGATGCGAATGTAATAAATGTGTTCTATGATTGTTGAAAATTCACAACTAATGTACGGAATACGACCTAAACACTGTATCCATCAGATCGCCACATGTGAACGTTTTTTTTTGCAAATAATCTTACCTTCCAATAAACATATAATGATATAAGCGTTGATATTTGATTTGGTGAAGCAGGGGGGGTACTGAGAAACTCAAGAGTTGTCAATGAAGAGGTTTAGAGGATTTGCTTTTTTTTTATCCCGAATTAGTCCAAAAAACGCTAGTTAGATTCAATTAATCCAAGTTTTTCTTGGTAAGAACTAGTAATTACTAGTTTATGTTAATTGCGGGTTGCTCATGATGATCAGATCTGCGTATACGACAGAGCAAATATCTCTTGATAAACAACTACAAAAGATGGGTTGGAATCAAATTGGTTTCATATCTGTTGAAAGTCCACTTGAATAAGTGTAGTTTATCAACATCAAAACAAATCTCTTTATCATCAAACATTATAATTCGTGGCTTAACCATCAGGTGAGATCCTTACATCCCAAGAAACATTCAATTTTTGGCTAAACTTTATTTGCAACTTTGTTCACTAATCCAACGTGGTGGAAATGCGCAATATCTTAATACTAAATACCATTCGTCCTTATTTTATATAATCTTCTCAATGTCAAAGTAATTACGGAATCCAAGATTTCATAGTGTAATGAACTATTACCAACGTGGATTGTAAAAGGGCGATCAAGGAGATGTATACATTTCTATATATTTTTTGCATCACTTTTTTTAAAATTTTTCAACGTTTCCAACTTCCTATTATGGATTGAAATCTATATTTTGAACAATTGCGTCTATTATACTTTACAAGATATATTCTCCCAATTATAAAATCTATATTCAGAATAGATTGAAATGACTATTATAAACAATGACATTTTTTTCTTTTGTTTTTTTTTTTGGAATTGGTATCTATCCTAGTTATTCAAAAAACTAGATATGAAACTATTTATCTTTTCAAACTCTAATAAAAACGCATCATGACCTTCTTCACTATCCAATTTTTCAAAAATTGCATTTGGTATATTATCAGCCAAAAGTCTTTGTTCAGTAATTGTGAAAAGATGATCCGATTCAATACCTATCACCAACGTTGGAGTGGAAAGACGTTGTAAAACATCCACCAATGGATCACCATTTGCATCATCTGCTCTGCCTCGTGAAAGATCATTTGTATCTGCCTTTCGACTTATGGATATGTAACAATTGGCATCAAATCTATCAATGAATTTTGACCCGTTATAACGCATGTACGATTGTGCGGAAAAATAAGTGGGTGGATATTTTTCATTTAGTGGAGCTCCATTCAGAAGTTTAGATCCGTCATTATGCAATAAACTATGTTCATTATTATTTTTAGATAATCTTGGACTAGCAGGAACACTACCACCATTACTGGACAGTTCAAGGGTTCTTTTACCCAATTTTCTTCCAAATCTACTTTCAAATGAATTTCTAGAACGATATGTAAGCAAAGCTGCCATTCTTGCTGCACTTAAACCAGAATCAGGTTTATTCCCAGTTTCGTAATAATAGCCATCATCATAGAATGGATCACTGAAAATACATTGTCTCTGAGTTTCATTCCAAGATATACACCATGCTGAAGTTCTAGCAGCAGTTGCCAATGCAACAACTTTTTGCACATATCCAGTGTCATTATAAATAGCCAGGTATTCTAATGCCAACATCCCACCCATTGATCCGCCAATCACTGCTGCCACTTGTTTCACATGCAATGAATCCAACAATAAACTTTGAATTCCAACGTCATCTTTAAAAGTAACCAATGGGAATGATGGACCATATGGTTTACCAGTACTCTTATCTATAGTCACGGGAGAACAAGAACCATAAGGTGATCCAAGGAAATTTATACAAATGATGAAATGACGAGATGGATCAAAAGCTCGATTTTCCCCAAGTAATTCACCCCACCAATCATCCACATCTGAAGATCCACTCAAGGCATGACATATCACTAGGACATTATCCCCAGCTTCATTCAATTTACCCCAGGTCTTATAAGCAACTGGAAAATTGTATAATGTTTCGCCACATTCTAGGTCGTATTGCGGGATTTCCACTATTGTTTGACCAGGCACAAGCTTCACATAAGGATTTGTTTTGCTCTGCTCCTCCGTTACATCCGTATATGTCATTTTAGTTATGATGATGGGGGTAGGTGATGTTGATTTGTAGTTTAAAGAAATGCTATAAGAAAAAAAACAAAATGAAAAGAGGAATAAAAATGTAGGAGAAAGCCTAGAAAAATTAAAGACTAATTTTCAAAATAATTGTGGATCCCATGAAGATGGGTATTTCTCACTCACATGGTGATAAGAATTGTGCAAAAAAATACCCAATCCTTATATACAGGACCCCGATTACAGATATTGACTCTGATCCTTGCCCACCTTGACTCTTACATTGTTCTTATTATTGATATTAAATAATCGTATTAGTCATAAAGAACATAAACTAGATCGGACTTTCTACATGGAATTTTACCCCCTTTTCAAATAGCAATGTTAATTTCCAGATTAAAATAGAAAGGCAACCTCTTTCTTTTTTTTTCACCTCTGTGCGTGGATGGTAGTAAAATAATGACTCAGAGAATTGCGTAATTTTTCGTGCTGCCAAATAATTGTGTTGCTAAAAAATAATCACCATATACAATAATAATATTAACTATCAACTACTAACTATTAACTATGAACTATTATGCAAACAAAAATTTTAACTAGGTTGAGCGAGTGCTTATGGTTTCATCATCGTCATCATAATCATCATCATAATCATCACCATCACTTTCATCACTATCTTCATATGCTGGAGTATGAGTACCAGTACTAGCATGAGCTCTGAAATCAGGATGATGACGTTTATAATTCTGATTATGAATATCTTTAATCCAGATCAAGTTTCTTGAATATTCTAATTCCGAATAAATTGTTTCAATAGCAGAAAGAACACCATGTTCATGTTTGATCTGTTGACTGACTCTTTTGGCCTTATCAATCATTTTCAAATCAGTTGTTGCTTTAGTCAATGCATCAGCCAATGTCTTTGCAGTCAATCTTCTCAAGGCAATACCACAACCCATATCTTCAACTCTTGTGGCATAGAAAAATTGATCCCCGAAAAATGGTTTGATGATAGTAGGTATACCAGCTCTCAATGATGCACCTGTAGTACCAGAACCTCCATGATGAACAGCAGCGTCAATACGTGGAAATAACCAATCATGAGGAATACTACCACTATTATAAATATCAGATGGTAATTCCACTTCAATTGTATCTTTATCCTTTTTATCTAACCTTTCAGACCAACCTTTGTTCAAAATACAACGTACTCCAGATCTCTTGACGGCTGCTACAACGGCTTTAGTCAATGATTTTGCATCCTTCACCACAATTGAACCAAATCCAATGTATACAATCTTCTTACCATCTTCAAATGCCTGCTTCATAAATTTAACTAATTTCTCTGGTGGTTTATAATCTCCAGCACCTTCATCTAAAAACCAATACCCAGTAACTTTCACCCAATCTGGAAAATCAACTGCAGGTGGTAGCACTGTGGGGGAAACATTATACAAGAATGGGACTTTAATTTGTTGCAATCGATATAAATTAGTCTTTGGTAAATCCAATTCTTCAACTCTCCATTTATTAACTTGACCACAAATTCCTTTCCAAAATATAGTTTCAAATAAAACATGAGTTAAATAATTATAAGAACCTCCTTTTTTAACATCTGGAACAAAAAATGCATGTGGATAAGCTCGAGTTCTTGTCCATGGCATAGTAAAAGCTCGAAAATACGGTATCCCTAATGCTTCTGCAATATGTATACCACTCATAGCTGAAGGACTTTCAATCAAAATATCAGAGCCTTGACATGCTTTCCAACTAGAACTTAACAATGTTGTAATCCAAGACTTGAATTTTTGTTGTGCATCTTTTAAAAATCCAACCGACATGGTGTTATGAGTTACCATGAATGACATTAATTCAGCAGGATCACCAGCAATCTCTTTGAAATTTAACCCAAAAGATTTAACCCAATCACCAAATTCAGCATGTGTAGCAATGGTAACTCTATGACCTTCTTTGATTAGACCTTTACCTAATGCAATATATGGTTGAACATCACCTCTAGAACCAATGGTCAATAATGTAATATTATATGAAGTGGATGGTTTCAATTCAGTTTTGAAAAATGGAGAATCTTCCAACACAATAGGTACATCTAATCCAGAAGCAGCCATTAATCTATCTTCAAACATTCGTACTCTAGCTAATTCAATTCTTTTATGAGAAAATTGAATATCAAGATGATTATCCTCAATTTGTTGTTCTTTTCTTTCTGAATCAGTATATTCCATTCTTGTTTTAGATAATTCAAGATCATAATTTTTACCCCATTGATGTGGTTGTGGTTTGAATGAAATATTACCATGAAGTTTCTCCATTACTTCCAATACAACACGTTGAAAATCTTCACTTGCTTTAGAAGAACTAAATTCAATACCCAATTCTTCAGCTCCAGTAACAATCAATTTGAATCCATGATAAGTCAACTTCAGAGAACTCGTAGGTCTCAATTCTTCAATATCCAAGATAGGTAACACCATCTTAATTGATACTCCAGGTAATAAACTTCTGAAACATAATTCAGCATCAGAAACATAAAATTTACCATATACTGGAATTGTTCTTAACAAATGACCATAATATGAAGCTATCAATTTAGAATTTGTTGAGAAATGTTCTTGAAAATGTTTTTGAGAAAGAATTCTTTCTTCTGGATTTTCAACAAAATATTTCCCAGGTTCAATATAATGTGTTGGAGTTGCAGACCAACGAGCACCAACATGAGCCAATGCTTTAATACTTTTCACAATTGGACGATATGGTTCTTCTTTATCATCACATGGATCACTCAAATTTGAAGGAATAGGAAGATCATCCGGTACAACATGAGGTTTTTCATATCTATGCACTGCATCCTCCATTTTTTTAAGACTAGTAACAAATGAAATTTCTAAATTCTTCAATGCCTTCTCTGTCATTGCTCTTGGAAGTTGAAGATGTTCAGTTTCAATTCCAATTCCATCTTTCAAAGTAATTGAATCAATACTATCCCTACCAGGCAGAGTTTTAAACATTCGAGTAGGACTAGTAATTGATTTCCCAAATTTTTTGAAAACTGAAAATTCACTACCATGTACCGGTTCCAGTTCCACTTTGTTGAGATCCATTACAGTTTGTACCAAAGTATTTTGTGAATGTCTCAAAGTAGACATTGATTGGAAAGAAGCATCAGAATCACGCCTTGGTATTTTCGTTGCAGATAAATTTTCACCTTGATAAGCATATGCATCCATTGCTTGGTCAAATTTCTCAAAAAATTCAGAACCATTCTTAGGAAACAAAAAATGGATTTCTTCTATTCTAGGTTCTTCCTTTTTCATCTTTTTCTTCAATTTATCCCTTTTCCTTTCATCTACATGAGTTGCAAAATATTTGATAGTTAAATTCAATGGGATATCATTGTCAGTATCATCAAGTTCATCTTCTTCTTCTTCACTAAACAAAGTTCTCTTGTTATAATCAACTATGTTGCATATTGGTACCTTTATCAAAACCTCACTATTGGAATTGGCATTGTTGTGTTGAAAAATCAATTTTGTAATGTTATTACACCATTGCCTTGCTGAAAATGAACTATCACAGCTGAATTTATAAGTCTTCTTTTTAGTGACCAATTTAAACCAAACTGTCGATGCTGTGGAATCCACATTATCTTCTGTGGGAGTATACGTATCCCCAGAAATCATATTATTAAGCTCTGTTGCTGTTTCTTCCAACATTGAATCTCTCGGAGTATTTGTGCCTGATGATCCACCATTTGGACTATATGTACCACCACGGTTAACTGGAGATAAAGCTTCTCTGTCAAATTTCTCCTTATGAATTATTTCTGCATACAAACAAGTCTTGATATCAATGACTAGTTCAGGGAAATATAAATCAGTAGAAGATGAGTAAATACTCAAAGTTTCAGATCTTAAAACAGCCCAATATCTATGTTGAATAACGGCATTAAGTATAACTTCACCATATTTACCACTTTTGAATCCCAAAGTACCTTTTTGTACAATATTGGATGAATCATCAATTTTTAAAACCTCATTTGAATGTTCAAAACTAAATCTTTTTGGTAAAAATGCAAAATATAAAAGTGCTTCCTTTGTAAGATATAAATGACCTTGTAACAAAACATCTTTCACCAACCAGGCACTAAAATTTCCCAAAAACACATCTTCGCTATTTAATTTAAAGACTCTTTGTAACTTATCTGCAATTTTCAATCTCAAATGAATTTTGGCCAGCAATTGTTGTTGATCATCCAACACATTATAATCTTCATTTGATTTGATTTTGATCAACACACCTTGTTTTATAGAATGAGGATCCAAATTTTTCACCACTGATTTTTGTAACAGATTATATCCATCTAATTGATCATCGGGAATCTCATTAATTTCTGTGTTTGTTGAAATAGTAGGTTGACTGGTGATAGTTTCCGTGATAGAAGTGGCATCTGTACTGGTGGTGGTAGCCATAGTTGTTGCTGTAGTTGCAGTTGAAGTTTCAGTAGCACTGAGTGTTGGTGTAGGTTTTATATCTGTAGTGGTACTTGTTGTGGGTACTAAATCGTCTGCAATGGTTTGTTCCTCTTCATCTTCCTCATCATGATGTTCTCCATCTGATTCTTCTGAAGACTCTTGATCAATTTTAATGCTGCTTCCTTCAAGTGATTCAGATATAGATTGTTGACTATCTTGTTTGCCAATAGTTTGAGAAGAATTTTGATGTTTAAGATGGGGTAATCCAATTCCCTTCTTCTTTAGGAAATCATCCAAATAATTTTTCTTCAAATTATTTAAAGTTCCTAATCCAGAACATGCAGTAGTAGTATTTAATAACCCAGTGACAAAATTAAATCCTTCATCCAATTTGGCAACATCTTCGTCATCACTTTCAATATCAATTCTTCCTGACATTGGAACATCAGTCAGTCTTTTCTTTAAGGATTCAATATCATTATTTGAGTGATCATTGCCACCAGGGTTAGGAGATCCAGGTCTGTCATTACTTGATCCAGATTTGTTGTGATATGTCCCATGTAATGGAGGGAGTAAATGATTCGTAACTTTTTTGTACAATGACATTTGTGGAGATGGTGATAGTTGTTTGCTGAATCAATTGATAAAAGAAAATGAATAACCTAAGGGGAAAACTTTGATATATATATATATATATATATATATATATTTGAATAGTTATTATATGTGGGGAGATGTGAGTATGGATGAGATATAATAAAATTATAATGTGGAGTACAGAAGAATATATATCAATCAATTAATCAAGTGGAAACAAAAAGATAAACAGGGGAAAAAAAAAGGGTGGGTAATTTAATTTAAAGTTTAACAAGGGAAATTTTTTAAAAAAAAATGATTCAATATTGAATATTGCCAATTGAAGTTATTTTATTCTTTTTTTATGGTTTCAACATATTTGATAGTTAAAATAAGAACCCTATTGTTCCTATCTAATTAGCGATGGCAATCAGTAATTACTACAAATTTTTCTTTTTGTCTTGCGTGTGTGTGTCAATCCTCCTCATTTGACTACTATATCTGTCTCAACTTAAGTGGACCTACATGAAAGAAGGATTAAATGGAATCTTCTTTTTGTAACTTTGCCATAATATCCGAGATATGGCACTACAAATTAAAAAGCAAACACTGTACTGGAACGCTTCGGGTATAATCCATCTGTAAGATAAATAGGTGATTACTAAAATTTTGTTAAACCTGGAAACAGTCTTGAACAATAACAATAAAACAAAAAAAAAAAACCAGAACAATTAAGCGTGATCTACGACGTCATAAATCCTTTAGTACGGAGAATACGGACTTGTCTTGTCATACGGGGCCTAGAGATGCGGATACGGTGGCGGAGAGCATTACGTAAATTTTCTAATATTATTCAACTGTAAATCCTTTACACAAACGTTATTCTCGGTTCTGGGCAATAATCCCCGTACTCTCTGTCTGAAGTCTTGGGTTGCTATTTTGTTTATTCTAGAATTTATAAAAGGTAGTGTAAGTTTGTTGGCCCAGACCCCAACATGTGCAACTCAACTCAATTCTCTTGGTATTTAAGGGTGTATCTTATCTTATGCCTCGCATCAAACAAAATAAAAATCACAAGCAGGTCTTGGTACTTGGCCACCAACAGCTTTATACAGATTTATTCAACATGCACTGTAGAGAAAGATCTGGTGATCACGACCACTCTACATCTCTTTGTTCTCTTCTAAATTTTCACAGGCAAATGTCAAGTTGGGTTTGTTCATGGCACGATTTTTTTTGGGGGGTTATGTGTTCACGTAAGGTACCGAACACACGCAACACGTTTGCTTGCTTGGCACACAGGACGCGGCTAATTAATAATTTTTATATATACATGTATATACCTATCATGTTTTTTTTTTTTTACTATTCTAACTTGTTACTTTTCAATAACTTATTGAATTTGCTGTCTGGATCATTGTGTAATTCCTTAAACTCTCCATCTTCTATAATCTCACCATCTTGATTAAGTACAATCACTCTATCACTATTTTTAATCGTTGATAATCGATGAGCAATTGAAATCACAGTGACACCCTTTGTTTTATTCAATTCGATTAAATTTCTTAATACCATTTCTTCACTTACTGAATCTAAAGCAGATGTTGCTTCGTCCAAAATCAAGATTTTCGGATCTCGTATTAAAGTTCTTGCCAATGATAATCTCTGTTTTTGACCCCCACTCAATTGTGTAGAATTAGAAGCACCAATTTTGGTTTCTATTCCATCGGGTAAATTACTAATAAACCCAGATGCATGACTGAGTCTTAAAGCATTATCAATTTCTTCATCTGTGGCATCTTCTTTTCCAAATAAAACATTCTCTTTGATAGTACCACTGAATAATAATGGTTCTTGTTGTACATATCCCAATTTTGTTCTATAATGATTCAAATTAAGATCTGAGATGTAGTTATCACCAATTCGAATGTCTCCTTTGTCAGGATCATAGAATCTTAAAAGTAATTGACTAACTGTTGATTTACCACTACCGGAAGGACCAACAAAACATATATTTTCACCTTGTCCAATATGAAAATTCAAGTTTTGGAAAATTGTAGAATTTGGACGAGATGGATATTTGAAATCAATATTGTTGAACACAATATCACCATCTAAATTATCTACTTTTTCCCCTAAATGATTGGCGATTTTCGGTTGATATTCCACTAATTCAAATATTCTTTCTGCTGCTCCGATTCCTTTCATCAATTCAGTATAAAAATTTCCTAATCCAAAAACAGAACTACCGGTATATACAGCATACAACATAAAACTGGATAAATCACCAATTGTCATCTCTCCAGAACTAATCAATTTTGTACCAATTATTAATAATCCAATCATTGTGATATTTCCAATGAATCCATTAGTTGAATAGAAAAATCCAGCTAATTTTGCTTCTCTCATTGAATTATTAAAAATGTTTTTAATCTCTTGATTATAAGAATGTACTACTGATTGTTGTTGAGAAAATGCTTGAATCACTCTAACTCCATTCAATTTCTCTTCTGTGACTTTAGTCATATCACCAATATTTTCTTGAATCAATTTAGATAATGCTTTAACTTTCCGTCCATAAAACCAAGACATGGTGATCAATGGTGGGAAAATCAAACTCATACACAAGGTCAATTTCCAAGAAACATAACACATCATAGATAATCCAACACATCCACTTATAATTGCTCTCATCCCATCACTTATATTCATACTAAGACTCTTCAGAATGATTTGTGTATCACTTGCAATTCTTGAGATTAAATCACCCGTTTTCATACCGGTTTTAGATGGTCCCAAATCAAAAAAATACGCATCTTGTGCCAATATCTTCAGAAATAATCTTGATCTTAATCTAGCTACTAATTTCTCACCTACTGATCTTAATAAATAAATTCTACCAAAATTAGTACTGGCACTAATTATAAATAATACTCCTAATGCTGAATAAAATTGTGGCTGAGGTAGTCCAAAGATTAACTTATCTTCCGGATGTTCTTCAATCTGTTTATGTTTGCTGTTTTCTCCTTCGTCTTCGTCTTCGTCTTCTTCATCAGGTTTCGTTGTATCTATAATCTTCCCAATTATTAAAGGTAATGCCATTCCCGTTGCCGAGGTTGTAACTAAACAAATCATTGCGAAAAAAATCAATTTCGATTCCGGTTTCGCTAATCTCAATAATTTAAGAATCTCACTTCTTAATTTAGGCCGTGATTTTTTGGAATTAGATGAAGTATCCTTATCATTACTTGTGTCTTTGTCATTGTCATTGGTTTTATTTTCTGGTGTAATTGCCGGATTTGAGTTGAATCTAACGTATTGTAAGGTTGATGTCGGTATCTGGAGACTTGTTCGGATAACTGATATTCTCAGAGGGGTTATTCTTCTAATCCCTTTACAAGAATTTATAAGTCCCCTGGAAAGAACAGACTTATTTATCCCAATCATATTATACAAATATAGAACAATATGTTTTCCTTTTGTATTTGGGTTTTGTTGTTGACGATGAATTGGAAGTAAATATTAACAATCTCTCTCTTTCTCTCTCTCTGATACGATTCCATTTTTTTTTTTTTTCGTTCTTTCTCTCGTTGTATATTTTTTCGACAGCTGTGCAAAAAAATATTTGGCACAGGAAATTGAAATTCCGGTACGAAACTGTGGAACGAACGATAACAGCTCATTGACTTAGATCCACACGGCCTTCACAAAAAAAAAAAATAAACTTACGCCGAAAGAGAAACCACCCACCACCCCAGTATTCTTTTATTCTTCTGAAATATTGAAACTGAAAGAAGAAAACTAAACATCACGTCCCCCAATTTTAAATTCCTTAAATAAATAAGACAGTTATATTTTCGCTTAAGTGAGAAGGAAAAAATAAATTGACGACATTATGAATTTTGTTCTTTATTTGAATTTAATCAAAAGAGGGTCCAAGTCCAAAAATCAATGAACATTTTTACTTGGCGCTACCATAAAACTTATCTTGACACGGGAAGTTGGTTGAAAAATATTCTTATTACGAGAAAACAAAGTTACGAAAAACATACTTCAATTTTAATTAAGATTTATTTATGAATCGATGTTTGTGTTTTTTGGTAAGAGCATTGTTATTTTTTGACTGGTGAGGCTTAAATGAATAGATCTTTCTCAGAAGATACGATAAACAGAAGAAAAATCAACTATTAGTGATTCATTTTTTTGACACACTACATCTAATTGTCAATTATTCATGATAAAACGTAACAAAATATCAATTCATAATTAATAATTACAATATTAACTTCAATTATTTTATATATTATTATTCCTAATTTTTTTTTTTTTTTGTTTCTGTTTTTACATAATGGTGCAGCACTTGCTTCCTGAGCTAGACTTGGGATGATCATTTATTGATTGTTTTAATCTTGCATTAACATCTGGTTCATTTGTTGTGGATGTATTTGCTTTCTGTGACGGGGATGAAGCTTGAATTGCTGCTGAACCACCAGATTGTTTTTGTTGTTGTTCGTCAACTTGTTTTTGTTGTTGTTGTTGTTGTTGTTTTTGTAATTCCTTTTGTTGTTTCTTTTCTGCACTGATTGCTGCTTCTTTTCTCATTATTTGCCTAACTACATCAATGAATGCTTCATCAACATTTGTTTTATACATGGCACTTGTTTCATAGAATGGTACTAACCCCCAATCTTGACTCACTTTAACCCCATCTTCTATGCTCAAAACACGGTCATCTTCTAAATCACATTTGTTACCAACCAACACCATAGGAACATTATCACTATCTTTAATCCTTAATACTTGTTCACGAAGTGCTAATAATTCTTTAAGCGAGTTTTCATCAGTCACTGAATAAACTAACAAGAACCCTTTACCACTTTTGATGTATAATTCTCTCATGGCAGTAAATTGGGCCACCCCAGCAGTGTCCAAAATTTCCAAGTCACAAGCTCTACCATCAACTTCAATCTGTTTCCTATATGAATCTTCAATTGTGGGATCATAACTTTCAACATATACACCTTGGACAAATTGTACGGTGATTGAGGATTTACCTACACCACCAGCACCCAATACTACTACTTTATAGTCTGCAAAATAGATATGTTAGTAAGAATGACAAATACTATGTATACAATATGTATGGTGGGGGTTTTTCTCGCCACTTACCTCTCATTTGTTATTGAATAGAATGGGTTTATGAGTATAAGCTTGTATGGTTATGTGTAGATTTTTTTTTTTTTTTTTTTATTTGGGTTCCCTTTCTCATTTCTTTCTTTTTTCTTTGTTTTGGTTTAAAAGGGAAAAAATACATGAAAATTTTTGATAATCATGGCACGCACGCACCACCGGCACAGGCGACAAATAAACAAACAAAAAAAGACAGAGAATTTACTGACAGAGAATTTACCACCACCGCCAAACATTCACTTCCTCGCTTGGTGGGGTGGGCCCGCCTCGTCTTAACACGAGCAAAAATAAAATCAAGACATGACAAGTCAAGACAAGACGCGCGACAACAAAAATATTCCACTCACATTTCAAGACGAATAATATGAATAATGAAGAATGTTTACTACAACAAGCCCTTTTTGCCAATTGACAATCCTCTTTTACAAACACAAATTTTAAATATTCACAAAGCAATTTACATTCGCTTATTTATTTATGTATATATATATTTTTTTGGGGTCAACTACTTACTCGCTTACATTCAACGCGTCCAATTTCATCAATTTTCATCCAATGGTAAGATATTTGGTACTGGACCTAATGGGGTGATACCATATGGATTGATCTTGATATGTGACTTGGTGTAATGGAATTTGATATGATCAAAGTCAGTGGTTTCTTTGAAACCAGGAATCTTCCAATACAATAATCTAAGCCAGTTGTTAATGTATGGATAATGAGTTCTAATCATACCAATGTTACATTTGAAATGTTGAACATATACTGGATCAAATCTAATGATAGTAGTGTACAATCTGATGTCAGCTTCTGTTAATTGACTTCCCAATAAGAATTCCCCTCTTTTACCATCAGCATGATTCTTCTTCAAGATATTTTCCACTTTATCTAAATGATTAAACACATTTTGACATTCTTCAGCATAAACCTCTTGCTTAGAAGCAAAACCAGCTTTGTAAACACCATTGTTGATATTATCATATACCCAACCATTCAATTCATCAATTTGGGCTCTCAAATCTTCTGGAACGAGATTGACTTGAGCAAATTCACTTGGCAAAATACTATTGAAACTGGAATTCATCATTCTAATGATTTCAGCAGATTCATTGTTAACAATGGTACCTTCCTTTTTATCCCACAAAACAGGAACAGTGAATCTTCCAACATAATCTGGATCAGCTTTAAAATACAACTCTCTAAGACGAGAGAAATCATAAAGATGGTCCTTTGTACCTAATGAAACATCATCTTCACTTTTCAAAGATTTCAATTCTTCTTTGGTTGGGAATCTCCAACCTTTATCATCCATATGCCAATGAACAATAGACAACCCAATGATTGAGGTCAATCCCTTAAGACGACGAGTGATCAATGTACGGTGGGCCCATGGACATGCAAATGAAACGTAAAGATGATATCTACCAGCTTCAGCAGGGAAACGTGCACCTGGTTTATCACTGATAAATTCTCTAAAACTAGATGGTCTTCTTTT
>JAKTVG010000463.1:0-23510 GCA_030557085.1 Candida gigantensis
ATACAATTAACCATGAAATATTCAACGCTTGCAACAATTGCTGCTTTATTAAGCACTTCCCTTGCTGCTACAGTTCCTGATAGTCAGTATTCAACAATGTCTCCTTCTGCTGCCATTCCATCAGATGCTACCACTGATTTCACCGGTACTTTCGGTATTCAAATTGTCACAGTTGAATCTGCTGCTGCTCTTTCGACAGATACGAATACTTCCACTTTAAAGAAAAGAGAAGAGGCTACCCCGGTTGCTCAAATAAGTGACGGTCAAATCCAACATCAAACTACTGCTGCTGCCGTACAGCAAATAAGTGATGGTCAAATCCAACATCAAACTACTGAAGCTGCTGAAACCACCGCAGCTGCTGTGCAACAAATCAGTGATGGCCAAATCCAACATCAAACTACTGCTGCTGCTGTGCAACAAATTTCTGATGGACAAATTCAACATCAAACCACCGCTGCTGCCGTTCAACAAATCAGTGACGGACAAATCCAACATCAAACCACCGCTGCTGCCGTTCAACAAATTTCTGACGGTCAAATCCAACACCAAACCACCGCTGCTGCTGTTCAACAAATCTCTGACGGTCAAATCCAACACCAAACTACAGTATCAGCAGTCGCACAAATTTCTGATGGTCAAATCCAACACCAAACTGCTGAATCTGCTGTTGCCCAAATTTCCGATGGTCAAATTCAACATCAAACTACTGCTACTGCTGCTGCTCAAATCAGTGATGGTCAAATTCAACATCAAACCAGTGATGCTGCTGAAGTACAATCTGATGGTCAAGCTATTGCCACCGGTACTGCATCTAATGAAACTTCAACTGAATCATCATCTGATTCTCTTCCTCAAGCATGTTCTGCTGCTAACAACTTGCAAATGACTTTGCATAGTTCTGTTTTGAAAGATACTTTGAATCGTTGGGGTAGTATTGTTGCTAACCGTCAATTCCAATTTGATGGTCCTGTTCCTCAAGCAGGTGCCATTTACACAGCTGGTTGGTCTATTAAAGACGGTTACTTGTGGTTGGGTGATTCTGATGTTTTCTACCAATGTTTATCTGGTGATTTCTACAATTTGTACGATGAAAACGTTGCTACTCAATGTTCCGCTGTTAAATTGAGTGTTATTGAATTTGTTGATTGTTAGATATAAGAAAAGGCATAAAACAAATCAATATCATTTCATCTACAGGTACGAGTGTTTTACTCTGGAGAGATTTGAGTTTTAAGAACGTTTTTTTTCATCTACAAAATTCATTCATAAATCATCATTTTAACAAAACAATTTTAAAATTATACATTGGGTTATTTCTTCTTACGTCACTTTTTTTCTATCATATTTATGTTTTATATATAGTTGCATATATTTTTTTATGGTCCTTAATGGCTTTTTATAGGTATTATTTTATACAATAAATGTTTCGGTTGTGTTACAGAGAATTGTTTTTTTTTTTTTCGTGCCAGTGTAGATCCAATGCGAGGCAACAAAGTTTAGTTCGTAGTTGGTGCATAATGCCTTAGAGACTGTTTCACTATTTGACCTTAAATCAAGAAATAGATGCAGTAGGTAGATCGTCACCTGAATTGAGCTCGTTTAAATTATACTTTTGAAGTTACTTCAAACCAGTATTAACAAATTGTCATCACCTGTGGAAAAAAAGATGTGGTCGCAGGGTTGACAAAACTTTGCAGCCGATGAAATGATAATGGAGTGCCTGTCCTCGAATATGCTTTAAACCATAAACAGATAGAATTCGAGCCTACAACTATTATGATTATTGATGTCACTTCAAACCATACGTTACAGCTTACATTAAGGGTGACTTACAGTTGAAAGATTTCCAAAATATTGATAGAAAACACGGGCGACCAATGTTCAATACTCACAATAAAATTCATTCAGCACACAGTTGCTAACAAGTTTTGGAAGACGGAAAAACATCTATTATAGCTTGTCTTAAAAAGCAACCACTTTCTTCAGAATGATTTCTTATTATTAAAAAATAATCTTGATACAAGAAGTAAAAAAAACCCCACTCTCAGGGGAAAAAGTCTCTCTGACATTTTTTTTCATTTAAAAACCTTTTTAAGGGAAAAGTCACAATGGATCATTTTTTTCATTTTACGGTGTAGATATCATTTCACCTAAATAAATCGTGGTGCCTCTTCTGAGTACTACCACACAGGGCGCGCTTTCTTACGCAAACCCCGCAACACAATTTCGTTCGGGCACGCAGTTTTTTCTTGTACGTACGCCCTACTAGAACACTTGGTCCCGACAACCTTTGGGATGTTCCCACCACCGCAGTAACTCTGGGTCCGCCTACTCCTGGGATTCGCGACAACTTACAGTAACTCTAGGTCCGCCCTCTTCTGGGGATCCGGCACCTCTCTGACTGCCTCTCGGTCCGACATCACTCCTGCAGGCGGTACCACCACAACTGATCTTGGGCGCAACATCACTCCCGGAAGCCAGTTCCATACTTGGATTTTTAAACGAATTTCCACGTTTTTATTTTCATCGCACGCTCTTTACGTCGTGGACTTGGACCGAGTTATTACCCGTACCAGGAAGGACTAACGCACGAACTTTCTAGTCCGGCGAATTTTATTTTCGTCGCACGTGCTTTAGCACTGAGACTTGGACCGAGTTATCACCCGTACCACAAGCTAGCTATAATCTCCGTTTGGCAGGAGTCGAACCTGCACCACCGCGTCGCGCGGCCGAGTCACGCGACTGGTGGCTATCCATCACACTAATAGGAGGAGCCAACTCATTTTTTTGAAAAAAAGACCTCCGCGTCCATGGGGAATACACTCTGAATTATTAAACAAATGCTTGCAAAAATGTACTTCTTGGAAGTGTAAAACTACAAGTATTCTGTAACAACAATAAAAATATCACTAATAAACAATTTTTAAACAATAGATAGTGATAAATCAGTGAACCATACAGTTTTACAAATTTAAAAAATCGGGTTTTTCCACTTATATCACCAATACCAGTTTTTAATTACTAACTTTCACAGAATGCAAATAAAATAATTTCAACCACCACTTATTGTATCACATATATATTGGTAGTTTAAAAAAATACAACTTACAGCAAGATATTGGATATTGGAGATGCAAAAAACCCCTTCTTTTGGGGGAAAAGTATTGACTTTTTTTGTTTAGTAAATTTGGACCAGGATTGTGGCCGCTTGTGTATAGTTTGTAAAATTTAGTGGGGGCGCTTTTTGGCCGTAGACCACTTTGTAGTGTTGGAGTTTTTGGGCGTGTGTGCCACGAGTTTGTATAGAATTGCAGTGCAGAAGTTTGCGACCGCGCTACGCAATTAAGCGTAATTTTTAAGTATTGGAGTGCAGTTTTTTTAAATAAGCGTCGCCACGCTGTTTTGGAAAAGTGGACCAACATTGCTGATGTGTAGTCTCAGTTTTTGGAAAAGTGGGAGCAACTAGCGCAAAGAAGAAGCTCACCACGAGTGTATTGGAATGCCTTGGCCGCCAGAAATAATTATCCGGCACCTCCAGCTTTATATCTACCGCGGCCCCTGTTTGGCAGGAGTCGAACCTGCATTACCCGTGCGCAAGGCCGATTCATGCGACTAGTAATTTGTCCATCACACTAATTAGGGTGTTAGACACATTTTGCGCGTTTTGGAGGTGACCGGGGTCGAAAACATTTTGCGCTTTTTGGGTGCAATTGATGGAATCGAACTTGTTAGTTACTTCAAGAATATTAATATTTCTAAACTTTGAAAGATGATTTAATGTAGAAAATATGAATTTAAGCATAAATTTCAACTAAAGAAACCTTTAGAATAAGATTTTCTTTTGTTGGAACTTTTATTATATAAATGCTTTTTTGGAAAAATATTTTGACCAAAAATATACCAATATTGTGGAAATCAACAGAGGTAAATAGTTACTCTTTTGTTACACATTAGCTAAAATAATGAATTTATATTAAAATAACTTTCAAGGATGTTAGCATGAGGAGTGTTATCCAACTGATGCACCATCAATAACTCGTCAATCAAATTACAAGGCAACTTACATTTTGTGATGGTTAGATGCGAAATTAAAAACCGAATAGGAAGCTCAATGATATTCAACAATCAAAATACAAGTTTCTACCTTGGTATTCTTGCCTCAGCCGAATAAATTGTACCTAAATATTTAATTTTGAGTCCAAAATATGAATATTATGCTAAAGTTCTACAACACATGGTAGCACTACAAGTAACTAATATAGATCGAAATAATAATAATTTGTGTATTTTTATTTTATATATGGTGTATAATATGCATCTGTAATAGGATTTTTGTTTTCAACGTTTCAAAAATCCTTTTTGTCTAAGTGAATTATCATGATTGGAAGTCATTGTATAAGCCACACTGGTATAGGAACTACTTTCAGGGTTGTACATTGGACCCAGACCCAAATCTTCAAAGTCACCATATCTTAAAGTTACTGAATTGAATTGTGAGAATGGGTCATCTTCACTGACTATTTTTGATGTGACTTCGATAATTTCTTCAGTGTCCTCTATAGGTTTTTCATATTTCTTATTGGATTTAGTCAATACTGGAATCATTGGAGGTTTTTGATGTCTTAATAATGCCCATTGAGTATCTTTGAAAAAAACATGATTTTTAATATCTGAAGCACCACTTTTAGAACCTAATCTTTTTTCTTCATCTTTAATCAATAATTTTTTAATCAAATTTCGACAATTTGAAGAAACTGAATGAGTATCAAGAAATTTCACTTCTTTTTTCAATACATTCGCAAATGTCTTTTTACGATCTTGACCTTTAAATGGTGTTGTTCCATACAACATTTCATATAGAAATATTCCCAATGTCCACCAATCCACTGCACTTGTATGACCTTTCCCACGTATCACTTCAGGTGCAATATATTCTTCAGTCCCAACAAACGAGTTAGTTCTAAATCCGTCAATGCATGCCTTGGTATCTATAGTAGGTGCATTATGGTTAGAACTTCCCGTTGATGATAAATGCATCCCTGTTTTGTTAAATGAAATTTCCGGATTTTTGGCTCGTTCACTTTGTTTGGATAAATCAAAATCACTCAACATAATATGTCCAGATTGATGAAGAAGTATATTTTCCGGTTTTAAATCACGATAAATGAATCCCATAAGGTGTAAATACTCTAAAGCTGCTGTTACTTCAGCAGCATAAAAACGAGCATCTTGTTCACAAATGGTCTTTGTATCTCTAGTTTGAAGAGCACGGAAAAATTCACCTCCCATACAGTATTCCATACAAAGATACAAATGTTCTTTGGATTGGAAAGAATGATACAATGTGACTATAAAAGGATGGTTTGATGTGGCCAATATTTCTTGTTCCGCTAATGCACGCTTAATTTTGTTTCTTTCAATCATTTCTTTCTTATTTAAAATCTTCATTGCAAAAAGTTTGTTAGACTGTTTTTCACGGACCAAGAAAACTTTCCCCACGTCTCCCTTACCCAACAATCTAATTTTTTCAAAACTTTCTGGCCCAACTTGAACATCCACTATCCTTGTTGCCGAATTAGAATAAGTTCTATCTTGGGTGTAAGTTCTTGGACGACCAGTGATTTTAACTTCTCCAATATGTTTATTTATATCAAATGGTTCCTCTTTGGTTGGTGATGTTTGTGTCGAGCTTGCAAACTGGGAAACACTTGCGTCTTCCGGTGATTTCTCATTTAATAGACGATGTACAAGTGGAGCAGATGCCACTCTTCTCAATGCTCTCTGGAACGGTGAAGGAGGGATTGCCAAATCACCGTCTGCTTCAAGAGGTTTCAAATGTAACAGATCCTTTTCGATAATTTGCTTTTTTGGAGTTTGTGGGAGTGTAGGGGATTCCGGTTCAGAATCAGCTTCGCTAGAAGATGATAGTTCACTATGGTGGATCTTTGGTGGTTTTAAAACACCATTTTCATTCAACGAGAAAACTGAATCATTGTGCCTCAACGCTACTGATAAGTCTGATCTTTCTGGTGCCGTCTCTACTTGTGTATTTTGCAATGCTTTCGAATGTTGTGGAACCCCTTGGTATTGGAAATATGGATTGGATTGTACAACAGGGCTCTGTGGGGTTTCTTTCGTTGCTGTGTCCACGTCGGTGCTGGCCGATTCCGTAGTCACAATTGTTGGTAAAGGAGTTTCTTTTTTACTTTTTTGTGGACTTAAAGGAGTGGATGCCGATCTCAATCTTCCAGAACCTTTCCCATCATCTTGACCCAAGGATGAATTTGAAGGTAATCGGAATATATTCTTTAGTTTAATGAACCCTGAATTTTGTTCTGGTGTTGACGTAAGAGAATTATCCAGTGTTTCATGAGACGTTGCTCTTGTTTGATCCTGATGCTCCTTACTGAAAAGAAACCTAGTAAACGATATAGATCGTGTTCTGTTTCTTGACAGTGGCCTCGATTCGGGAATAATTGGTTTGTCCTCTGACTCGTGTGCTATCGAAGGTTCGTCATCATCTGTTGCAGGGGCAGTTATGGTGTTAGTGGGTGATTCATGAGTATGAGTAGTATTGTTGAATAGAACCATAGCTGAGTGCTGATAAAATGACCTCTGTCTGTCTGTGGAGGGGGATATATATACCTGTGGGTAATAAATATTTCAATGCAAATAGATATGGAAAAAAAAAAAGAGACAGTAATAAGTAGAAATTGCGATTAATTTTGAGTGAGGTGTTGGAAGTGAAATTTATTTTCTGGTCAATGAGCCAGTTGAACAAGTACAAGTACGAGAACAGTAAGAAGAAGAACAGAACAACCAGAAGAAAAAATAAATTACTTGTGCCTTAACAACATAATATGGGTGGGCGTGTCATAAACTTCTTTACTACCAATTAATTACCTTTTCTATAAAAACGTCTCTTTACAATATCTTTTTCATGACAGATCGTTGAAGTAACTTCAGAATCGTCCCAACAGTTTACTTACTCGCACACGTTTGCAACTGCGAAGGTGAAACGAGTGGGGGAGATTCTATGAGAAATAAATAGGGGAAAGGGAAATGTCGCATTCAATCGGACAGCAAGCAATTATTTTCGACATATCACAGGTTCGAGACAAATTCGTAGTTGGGCATTTCTTTTCTTGATGTTTCTTCAAAAAAGGATCAAAGACTATACTCTATCTCGATACGGCTAAGTATCATCTATATTGACGCATTATTTCTTGTTTTTCCAACCTGTTGATGTTCAATACATCTAATGCTATTGCTTGCCTCAACTGCACCGCAAAGTCATACTTCACCCGCTCCACAACTTCTTCTACGGCTTCATTGCCGGAGTTTCTCTCTCAACCAGGATCTTTGATCCATTAGATTACCGTTAGGTATTACTGGTTGCTTTTTTTTTCTGACTCTGGTTTGTTTAGTTTATATCTAAAATAATCGGCGTTATAGTACACGGCCCAGATAACGCAGGGCAAAAAAAATATCCGAGATCTCACATTCTTCCAACATCAGGAAAGTATTATAAATATACTTATATTCTCCTTATCGCTTTCCTATACCTTCCTGATAGAAAAAAAAAAAATTGAAAACGAATGACAACCCTAAAACTATTCAATCGCTCAATCATGACTATCAGCAAACCCAAAGTTTTAAAACTCGGCACCGTTCGTTATGCTCAGAAAAAATGGACAGAATTAAGTGAAATTGCTGAAATTATAGAATGTGACTCATCCAACCGTGAAGAGTTTATTCAAGATTTAAAAACTAAATATAAGGATATCACCAATATTTCCAGAACATTTGCATCTATTAGTCAGACTGGAAGATTTGATGCTGAATTAGCAAAACATATGCCAACCACCGTGAAATCAATTAGTCACTGTGGCGCAGGGTATGATCAAATTGATGTACATCCATTCACTGATATAGGCATCCAAATATCAAATGTTACTGTCCCCGTGGAAGGTCCTACTGCTGATACTGCCATTTATTTAATTTTGGCGTGTATGAGAAATTTCCAAGCAGGTCACAATAAGTTGGTCAGTGGTAATTGGCCGAAACACAAGAGTAAAGGTGCCGAAGCACTCCAAATAGGTTCCAGTCCAGAAGGTAAAGTTGTTGGGATATTAGGCATGGGTGGTATTGGTAGAGCAATTAGAGATAGATTGAAACCTTTTGGTTTTGAAAAAATAGTGTATTATAATAGAAACCAATTATCTGCTGAATTAGAAGATGGGGCTCAATATGTTAGCATGGATGAATTATTGGGACAATCAGACATAATCGTTGTTAGTGTTCCATTGAATGCCAATACAAGACATTTAATCAACAAGTCCACTATTGAAAAGATGAAAGACGGTGTAATTATTGTCAATACTGCAAGAGGTGCTGTCATTGATGAACAGGTGCTTCCTGATTTAATCAAATCAGGGAAAATTGGCTCTTTTGGTGCTGATGTTTTTGAACACGAGCCTGAAGTTTCACCTGAGTTGTATAACTTGCCACAGGTGGTTAGTATTCCACATATGGGTACCTATACTGTCGAAGCATGTAGAAACATGGAAAGTTGGGTCGTTGATAACATTGAGTCGTATATTAAAAATGGCAAAGTTAAAACTATTGTTCCGGAGCAATATAATGTATTTTAATTGGTCAAATGAGGTGGTAAAAGGAAGTTAGGTATAGAATTCTTTATATAATAGATATGTTTACAATTTTTGCAAACCATTTTCCCTTCAATAATTTGTGTTTCGACTAATAAAGTGTGTAAATCTTTCAACACAACTTGACTATCTTCCATAATTGGATCTAAACCTTCTGGTTTCGTAGGAGGCAATGTTTCATTCCCTAAGTCTTTGGCAACTTGTATTATGGCATCCCAATCTAATCTATCTAACATGTGGACAATAAATTCTGCATTAAAATCTTGCTCTTCCTGCACTAATTGACATTCTTCATATTTCAAAGGAAATGACTCTAAAGAGGATTGACATCCTTTCACGGCACATTTGACAAAGTTGGTGGTGAGAAATTTCATCTTGTCTTTTGTATTCTTTTTTGGAACACTCTATGTTTAATATGTATCGAAATATTTTTGATTGTAATTTTTTTTTCTTCTTCTTTTGCAATGAGATGTTCCTGGTAGTAAGACAAAATTTCTCTGGTGTACTTACACGAAAATGATACTTCTAGTGTCACGTGATATACAAAGCCTATGGTGTATCACGTGACACTTCAAAATCTAATTGGGTTAGATCCTCTAAGTATAGCTTGAATACATGGCAATTGACTTGAGTAATAAATACTGCTTATATTATACTAAAAGTAATAGGTATTTACAGCATGATCAGAGAAGCAACTGATAATAGACTTAGGTCTGGACTCTGGTATCATAAAATGTGGCCTTCATATTAATATTATTGTAGTTTATTTTTTCTGTTTTCTTGTCAAGATGTATACCGGTAAGCGAGATCAGATTTTCGATCAATTTAGTTTGCATCAATTGGGGAGAGGCTTTGAACATTGCAACCACACAATTATCTCTAAACCGTGGAAATTTTTTAGAAATCAAGATATTATAAAAAAAGGGTGTAAATTAGAAGACTATCTCCAAATTAACTTGGATTATTGATCTCAACAATTGTCCCTGCACACAATATGCTTGGCATTGTTTTGAGTAAAACTTTTTGCATGGTAAATTTGACAGACGAACCGATGTTATGAAATATAATAATTAAATTGACTCAAAGAGAAACTAGGCTATAATTTTCAGTCTATTTCGTTACTCTATTCCTATAAATAGATGTACATAAGACGCATTTCTTTAAAAGATAAAAAAAAATAAAGCTTGCTATACTACCCAATAATGAAACTTACCTTATTGTTGATTGCAATTATTAATATTTGTACTGCTGTTGCAACTGATGCTGTGACCACTCTAGGTACTTGTAACTCAAACTGTTACTCAGTGGCAAGTCAAGAGATGTCTTGTGGATACTATAATCATTACACCGACGGCCATTATCGTCGATGTATTTGTTCAGATGACCAGTATTGGAAACATTTTGATGCTTGCAACTGCATAGAACTTGGTGGTTCAACTTATCTGTCTAGGTATTGTTATACTTTCACTTCTGGTATAGATGAGCCTACAAGTGGTACCTTTAGCTGTAACTCGTACTGCTCTTCTGCAGTCAAACAAATTATGGATTGTGGGAGTTTTGATGATAATGTTGAAGTTAATGAATACGACTCCTGTTTATGTCGGAATGAAAATTTTTGGGATAATTATAAGAGCTGTGATTGTTTTACTGGCAATGCTTCAGAAGCATATGCATTCAGATGCCATATTGAGTCTAGTGACTTCATACCTGCGGAAACAAAAGCCCCTATTTCAGAAGATGGAAACAACAGTGATACAATCAGCTTGGGAACCTGCAACTCTGCTTGTTATTCCGTGGCAAGTCTTGATCTTTTATGTGGAGTTGATGATGATGCTTATTGTATGTGCGGAAATGATGAATATTGGTCCCACTATGACGATTGCAACTGTATCTCGTCAGCAGTTTCGTATGCTTCGTCCTTATATTGTGAATCTACAAGCGATTCTTTTATTACAACCCAATATGATTCTGCAAGCACTTCAGAGCTATGTAACTCGTACTGTTACGTGGCACGTAGTCAACAACTCGATTGTGGGTATTGGGATGAAGAGTTGTCTCAACAGGTTTATGATGATTGTTTGTGCAAAGTTGATGGCTATTGGGACAACTACGACAGTTGTAATTGCTTTGGTGATGATTATTACAACTATTCAAATAGATGCGGGTGGATGACAACTACTTCCAAACAATCGTCTAAAGCCAGCGCTACTGCTACCAATTCCCAACCTTCCAATGCAAGTTCAGGCAGTTCAACGAACAGTGGCATCACAGAAGGGTCCCAAACTGGTACTGATAACTCACATGATGGCTCAGAGACAAGCGGATCAAGTAGTTCGGGCACGGCGTCACAACCTGCTAACTCACAAACAAGTTCCGGTTTGGCCAGCTCAATTTCTGGGATTGTATTTGGTTACGTTATGATATTTATGTTCAATATGTTGTAGAATAAATTATTGTTGTTGGATCTATAAATAAACACTTTTCCTCATTGAGAGAATTAAATTAACTAGCAAGTTAAGAGTATATTCAAATATTAGATCAATTAATCTTGCTTGCATTACCTCGAAACCCTATTTATTGATTGAATAAAGTAACCCCCTTAAGGAAACCAGAAAGGCGACACTCTGCATAGTGTTTGGTATCAGTTGGGAATCTTGCCAGTACAAGTAAGGGCCCCGCGCATTAAATTTATTATGAGACGAGAAAAGCAGATTGGAGTAACTTTTTATAATGTACGACAACTAATATCATCTAACAAGAGGTTAGAATGTAATCGTATATTTATTCCTTTTCTGAAAAAGAATTACTATAAATAGAGAAAGTTATCATCGATGTCTTGAAAAGCAAAAAGCAAAACTAGTCACCACCATCCAAGAATGAAATTCACCTTCTTATTCCTTGCAATTATTAATGTTTGTTTAGCAACAGTTGTTAATACCACTGATAGTGGAATTACTTTGGGAACTTGTAACTCATATTGTTACACTCAGGCAAGTCAAGAGTTATCGTGTGGATATTATGCCGACGATCTTATTGACTATGAAGATTGCATTTGTCCAAATCAAGATTATGTGAATAATTACAATGACTGCAACTGTATGAACCCTAATTTTTCTTATGTTCAAGGTTTGTGTGCTGGATATAGTGATTACACTACAAACATTGAATATGAATCAATAACTGATACTTATTCTTGTAACCCGTATTGCTATTCTGCAGTGAAACAACAGGTGGATTGTGGGTCTATGGATGCTGGTGTTAATACTGCTGCGTACAATTCTTGTTTATGTGAAAATGTCCAGTATTGGGATAACTATAAAAGTTGTGATTGTTTCACAGACAAAGCTTCATTCATATCTTCATCCATGTGTGAAATCGAATCAAGCCTCGTGATACCTTCCCTCACAAATCTTCCTATTTCAGAAACAGGCGACAATTACACTCCAATCACCGTGGGAACTTGCAACTCAGACTGTTATTCCGTTCTAAGTATTGGACTTTCATGTGGTTATGATAGTGGATATGATCTTGACTTTGAAATGGATGACTCATCTTGTTTATGTTCAAATAATGAATTTTGGTCTCATTATGACAATTGCAATTGTCTCTCATTAGTTGCTTCATATGAGTCATCATGGATTTGTGAAACTCTCACGTCTGGCCCAGCTGAAACTTCAAGCACTTCAACAGGTTGTAACGGATATTGCTTCTTGGCACGTAGTCAGGAGCTTAATTGTGGGGTTTGGAATGACGATTATGATAGTGATGATGATCAAAATTTGACTGATTGTTTGTGCCAATACGATAGCTATAGTAAATATTTCAACAATTGTGATTGTTTTAGTGCTGAAAATGATTCTTGGGATTTTTCGAATGGATGTGGTGCTACGAAAACTGCATTCTCTAAATCAACAAGAAACAACTCAACTACTACAATAAGTTCTTCATCTAATACTCATGTCCCTCAATCTAGTTCTGTTAATTCATCCAATACTTTAGAGACAAATGGTTCTATAAGTTCAGGATTGGTATCGGAATCTTCTGAATCCCAGACTAGTTCTGGTTTGGTATCACAATTGGTTGGATCAAAAACCAGTACTGGTTTAGCAAGTTCAATTTCTGGTCTCTTTTTTGGTTACGTTATGATATTTATGTTCAATATGTTGTAGTCTTATTGTATTTAGATCTATAAATAAATACTTGTTCTCATTGAGAGAAAAAGCCATTGAAGCAAAATCGGGCCTGAAATATCAAAAGAAGACTGCATATAAACTGTCTCACAAGACCCTAAATAGTAATGCCAATGCGGCTCCTTGTCCAAAGTACACTACCGTATTATACTTTAGATTGATTGACAGAAAAACAGAGAGAGAGAGAGAGACAGACCACTTACTATGAAAAAAATAATAAAAAAAGAACAACGAAATCACAATCACCAAACAGAACTACAACATCAAAAACAAAACTAACAATAACAACAACGTTTTTGTTTCCACTTTTCTCTTCCATTCTTGCATTTTCATTGATTGAGATTTGTTTTTTTTTTTTTTATTCATTGTTTATTTATTTCGGATACACTAAATGAGTTATAATAGATCAACAGCATTACCATCGACCAAAAAAACCCATCTGGAAAGACATAAACAGATCCTTAAACAACTATCCAAAGAAGAATGCAACAAGACATGTGCAGATTGTAAGACATCCAAAAATCCACGATGGGCATCATGGAGTTTAGGTTGTTTTATATGTATTAGATGTTCTGGGATTCATCGAGGTATGGGGACACATATTTCGAAAGTTAAAAGTGTCGATTTAGATGCTTGGACAGACGATCAGATCGAAAATATGGTGAAATGGGGGAATGCTAAATGTAATTCTTATTGGGAGTTTAAATTACCGGAAGGTTATGTTCCTGATCAACTGAAGATTGAGAATTTTATTCGTACTAAATATGATTTGAAAAAATGGACTAATGGGACCAATATACCTAATCCATCCAGTATTCAAGTAACGGCTACTGCTACTACTATTTCTGTTGAAACTAGACAGCCTAAACAACAAACAGTTAGTTCAAAACCTGTACAATCTGTCAATTTATTAGGTGATGATGATGATGATTTTGGACATTTCACAACCAGTAAAACAACGTCTCCTAAAAGAAGTAGTAAATTAGCTCCACCACCAACAAAAACAGTGTTACCTGCAGCACCAATTAGATCTTCACCTTCACCAGTTATACCACAAGCGCAACAACAATCACATCAGCAGTTACAATCCGCCCAAAGCACTGGTGGAAGTATTTCAAGTAATGGAAGACCAGATTTGAAGAAATCGATACTTTCATTATATGCATCTCCTTCATCATCAAGCAGCTTTGTACAACAGCAGCCACCACAACCACAGCAACAACCACTAGGATCAGTGAATTCCGTGGCTAATTCATTATCAGGGTTAAACTTGCACAACAATACTTCTACTACCAACAACAACAACAACAATGTTTATCGTTCAAATACACCTATGAAACCCAATTCAACCCCGACCCTTAACAAACCAACAAATAACCAAACTTGGAATAATGAATGGACCGACTCATCTTCGTCATTGGGCAGTAAAAATTATCAAGCAAGTTCATCAGTTAACGTGAATGGATTTGATGATGATTTATTCAAGAATGTTTGGGGTTAGGTTAGCAAAGCAAAAAAAAAAGTAAAGTTACGCATATAAAAACATGAATACATATATATATTTATATTTATATTTATCTATTATTTCTAGTACATTCTCTCCTGTTATTTTTAATGACCACCAGTAGTCGGTAATCCAACATAGACTTTAAAAGAATCATAAATCAACCATTGGAATCCAGTCAAGGTACCAATCATAAAGATTCTCACTGGTAACCCATTCCATAATCCAGCAAATCCAATTTTTTTATAAATTTTACTAATTGCTTGTCCAGTAGTTTCATTAGGAGTTTTTTCATTATTAATTTTTGAAACCATAACATCAGCAGGATGTGAAACTATAGCACAAAAAATACCAGCAATATAACCACCCAAGAATGAAACTCCAGTTTGTTGTAAGGTAGTGAAATCTGATTTTGGTTTCCCCAAATATTTATAGATTCCTTCTACTATATTTTCAAAACTTGCAAATTTAACCATCGTATATGGGATTTGTCTACACCATAAAGGCACCAATCCTTTGTATAATCCAGCGATACCTTCTTTAGCAACGATTTTCTTCCATCCATCAGCCACTGAATTAGCAAATGGTGGGATTGTTGTTTGAGTTTTAACTTTAATTGTTTCCCATGGACATAATGCAATATCAGCAAGGAATTCAGCAGAAGCAGAAGCAAGTAAGAAAACTCCAGTTTTATATTTAGTAGCATATTGTTCTCCGATTAAATCACTATATTGTTTTTTAAAAAATTCATAAAATCCATATTTACCAGCTCCTTGGAATGCATATCCGATAAAAGTAGCTCCAAATCCAGTGAATATAGAATCTCCTGATGTCTTCAAAATTGTTTTCCATCCTTGAATATTGGATTTGTATAATTTGGGGTCAACTTGACGACGACATTTGACTAAATCTAAAGGTGTCACCGAAGCATGGGTTGGACCACAGGCAATTATCCCCCCTAAAGTACATGCAGCATAGTATTCAGGGGTAAACAATTTGATCTTATTGGAACTACCTTCAGCTCCACTACCAGTACTACCACCAGATGATATCTTATCAGATACTTTTTTCAATTGATCATTAATTGGTTGAGTTATTGCATCAGCTATGTTTCCTGCCATTTTGAACGAACGATTTAATAGAGAGAAAGAAAAAACAATATATATATAAAAAAGAGAGACTTACAATTGAAAGGGGGGGAATTGAGTTGCTTTTAAATACTTTGTTGCTGGATATTAAAGTATCAGGCTTAGGAGTGTTTTTTTTTTTTACGATAAGACAAGGATTAAAGTTCCCACTGTCTCCGGCCCAGTCCAACTTACAACAATAAAAAACACCACATCAAAAAAAAAAGAACACACTCTTCCTTCTTCGAGAGGCGGTACAATAAGAAATGTCAGTTGTCCCTGAACATCCGGTTATATCTTTCTGGAGGCGTACACAAAAGGATTTAGTAAAAGAAGTCTAAGTGTGCAATTTGAACCGATGTCTTTTAGTAAAATGGGCTTATATCCGGATCGGTCCTAAATCGGAAGTCTTTCTCGGTTACAAAAAAATTATGACGTACTCCGATATTCCAAAAGACATGAAAAATGCAAGTTACTATCAATATATTGCCCTGATGCAGGTTAATTTGGTCGAATTGATTAGTTGATACAAAGTAGGGAAGATTCTAAATCTTGATTAAAGGGATCCCAGCAGAGCTGTTGACTAGTCTTGGTTCAAATTATCTTTGCAATAGTACTTGTAGACCTTTGGAGGGTTTCCTCTTCTCAAAGGATCTTTGGAGACAGTGTTATTTTCCATGTGTCTCTATGGACCATCTCAGTAGTGTACAAGGGTTTAATATAAGTTCTAATATTGTAGTGGACAAGAGTATTTAGCAATTTAGACAAGCCTGATCGCGATGTATTTGTAGTTATGTGTGATTAATAATTTTGTCACAGTTCATGATAGCATGTCCGTACGTGAGAAAAATGGGTTAACTGCCAGTAAAAACACTTGAAAAAAAAAAAAAAAAAAAAAACATCGAACAAGCGTACTTTTCAATTTGTTGTGTTTCTTTCTTTCTTTCTTCTTCTTTGCTCATCTACCAAGTTCCCTGAAAACACCCCCTGATTATGCCTGGATTCATCGAAGATAATTTCTTGGACATTGATGATACAGGGGCCATTGGCCCAGCAATGCCGTGTTCGATTAATTGTTGAGAGAATCTACATCGAATTTGGATGATGATTCTCACTTGTTTCCTTTCTTAAACTTAGAACCCAAAGAGGTAAATTCAAGATGAAGACCCCAAAAAGATGACTACAAGGAAGGCGACAATGCCTGGTGCTAAAAAACTTGAGAAATTGAAATTTTTAATTGACGCAACCTGTGGTGCTGCCTTCATGAATGGTACATATACCAACTGCTAATAAAAAGATACATCCAGCTTATATTATAGACATCATAAAGGCTACCGAAGATGATATACCACGATATCAAAGAGATGAGACTGTTCGATTTCCGGTTATCGAGAAATTTGATGAATTGATCAAAAGTTTTTTGAATTTACCTGAAGTTACGGAGATTCTTGCTGAAAACCACCATCTTTACCTTTTGCTATTGAGGTACCCTGAACTTAATCCAAAGCTTGAGAAGAAAGTCTTTGAAGAAAAGTACTTGAACGCTAATTTTAGTAAGAGTGTTTTTTAAGCGTTTCAACGGAATGAAGACTTAATATTGGGTTGTGCAACCATCCCGTAATCGGTGCAGTTGCATATGAGTTCAATACCTGCGCATGTTAGATTGATAAAGTTTGTTTTTGGTGGCTCGATTCCAGACAATTTAATAAACCTCACCGTAGGAAAGAAGATAACGTGGATTTAGTTTGTGAAGTTTTTTAGGGTCACGCAGAAATATTATAAGTGGTTAACAGCAATACCATATGGAGTCGCAGGTCAATGGATTTTCAGGTGTGATCGTTGTGATTATCATAGTGATGCCAAAAATAAAACTAAAAAATGCAATTGTAAGGCCTCCGTTCTCATTACTTTCGAAGAGGGCAAATATTTGACAATGAAATGGAATCACCATCACAACCACAACTTCTTTGATTCACAATCTTATGATGAAGATACTATTAGAGCAGCAGCATACAGTTGATTTGATGCACTAGTGAAGTTAGGAACACCGTGGAAAGATATTAAAAAAAAAAAATAGAAAAGGTATCTTTTGGAACCAATATTGCCAGTTTGGATCAATCCTTGAGACCCAATAATGGGCATTATCATAATAGAAAGGGCGCACTTTTTGGAAGGCATGGTATACTTGCTATGGAATTAGCTCAATCATTGGAGAAATGGGAAACCAAGATTAAAAAAGATGGAGGGTTTGCCAGCTACCAAATAAATAGGCAAGGTCCTACTTTTGAGAACATGATCTATCAGATATTAGGAGTTTGTTTTCCTGAGTACCGTAGTAATAAACAGTATAGTGGTTTTTTCCTGGTAACAATTTACAAAACAAAAAGAGAAAAACTAATGAAAGAATTTTGACTGTGGATCGTGAGGTTGATATCAGTTTAGATTATATTAGATTTTATATTATATGTTTGTTATTTAGCGATTTTTTTGAATGAAGATGTAGATCATAATCCACCACAAATCAGTGGTATACTGATTGAGTGAATTTCTGTATAGATAATAGTATCATCAGTAGTACCAATATTTCGGAATTAACTTTCAGCATCAATTCATCTCATAATGGAATTCCCACTCTAATCCAAACGATAGATTGTATCATAATATCCCAGTTATACTACTTTGGTTTTTTCTCTTTCCATGAGATAAAGGAGCCAAGCCGTTCAAGAATTGTTTGGCCATCATTACCATTTGTGTTGGATTGGTTCGCTGTCTTCACCTTCTTGGAACGACTTATTATTGAGGAATTTTGCATTTTACTTCTTTTCCGTAACCGGTCTGTACCAATTCCATTTGCCAATGCTTCAATTTCTTGAACTTTCGGTCGTTTCTTGGATTTTTTAACGGAACTATTTGCTGCGACCTTCAAATGTTTCTTTGCTTTCAATTGAGAAATAATCACTTTGTCATCATCCAGAATTTCACTTGCCTCTAATTCACTAGAATTTTCTCCGTGAGTACTCTCATGATCAATGCTATCCATTTCAATATCAGATTCAATATCAACATCATTTGACTGAGACTGAGAATTGTTTTCTTCGCCGGTTGCATCATTGTTAACGGACCTATAATTTATTATACCCCGAAAGAGCCAGATAATATACTCACCAATAAACACCCTTTCAAAAAGTTTTTCATTATCCCGATCGTATAAACGATGTACCCTATTATAGTGCAAGTTCTTAATATCCCCTTTATGAAATAAAACATGGTGTATATGACAACAAAGCATAGTGGAATCTTCGAAGTCGGCATCTACGTGGAAAGAAGTATATCCACCAAACACATTTTTAATTTTTTGCTGCACGTCTCGAATTAAGTTGAAATTATAAAATGCAATACTCTTCTCATAAATAAGTGCTAAACTTATAGATTCATCTTGGACAACAGGAATGGCAATGATATAATTATTTTCATATTTAGCAATATCAATTTTCTCCAACTGTTGATAGTTCATAATGACAAATTTCATATTGCTATCGTATTTTACATCAAAAAATTTGAAGATATTAAATAATTTCAGCTCCAAAAGTAACCCCGTACGGATAAAGTACTCCAAATCTGCATTATTAGGTTCAAGTGGGATTTGATAGTCTGCAGTGATTACAGGGGCATTCATACCGTCGCCAACGGTCAGGATAAAGTTTTTAATTTTTTGTGCCTTGAAATCACAATTAATACTAACGTTTTGAATACCCTTATTCATTATCTCTTCATCCAAAAAGTCAAGCAAATCATTGAGATCTTGGCTTATGAATGTGTCGTAAATCTCAAAAATATTTTTGCTGATTTCCTTGACAGTTTCAATGTTGTACTTGCGTTTCGCACGCATATAAACTTCATGATTAATCAAGTAATCATAAGCAAATATTAAAACAAATATTGGAGAATGAACATTATCATACTGGATTTTCCTATTATGAACTAATAAATGCATTGTGTACCCTTTAAATGTTGAGTCCAAAAATTTCGCTATTTTATTGAATTCTTCATATTCGATAGGTTCTTCTAATGAATTGTTGTAAACAATCACAATTGTTTGACAGTCTTTGTAAATGGTAGCAGTGTACATATAAGATTGTTTATCATTGACAAAGGGAATAATAAATTGTGTATAGTTGTTGCTAACTCCAAAATCAACACGTTCTTTTAAAACATCATCTGCATCCAAAATACATGTATCAATACTCTCATTGCCCTCAATATTATTATATAAACCAGATGCTTTTACCAATATACTTAGAACGGAGAGAATTGCCAGTGGATCCAAAACAGTGGGCGACTTCCTGAGTCCTTGGTGGGATTTTCTTAACCGCCGGAGTTGTGTCGTATTACCATACACCCTGTCATCCGAATAAGGACCAAATGCGCACCTAGATATTTCCCTAATGTTGCTTGTCGATGTTGCGTATGCGCTCATGATGCTGATAAAGTGTAGTTGTGAATATGAATATGACTATGAACAAGGAGAAGATGTGGATTATTCTCTGTAGATTTTTTGTTAGCTCGCTCACCCAACTAAAAAAAAAATTCTTGCAACCAAATCACAACATTTTTGACAACACACCAACACACCATCACCACATGAATATGACAGAACAACTACATGAAATATCAACAACATTTCCAGAAGGCGCCCAGAGTTTCTTAAAGAGTGAAAAAATCCAAACACTTTTAAACAAAACTCACCCGTATTTCTTAAACCTAGTTAAAGACCCAGGTTTGGATAGCCATTTTGCGAGACAATGGGACGATGACGAGTACAAAGATCTATGGGATGAAAACAAATCAATCGTCACAAATGGGAAATCATTCTACGAAGTTATGTTAACCGATGAAATAGACCCAAAGCTTCGTCTTCAGAAGTTTTTTTATCATGAAACATTACCTAGGGATTTTTCCTCAAGCGACCTGATAACCTATAGAATGACAGATCAAGAGTTGAAAATATTTTTGGATATTTTGAGTATCTATGAAAAACTCAACGTTTCTGAAACTCTGGGATACACTTATTTAACATGTCAGAAGCATAAAAAACCCTCAAGAACTAAAGATTTATCTAGTATTTTCTCCAACGACCGAAATGTTGCATCACCACCTCCGATCGAAATTGAAACATCAGATCGTTCAGATAAATGCAAAAGAATTTCAAATAGGGATACGATACAAACGAATTCTCTGGGCGGTTTGAAGAATAACAGAATCATTGGTTCCCACAATCAGATTCGTAAGGATAATATGGGTAATTTTACTTTACCATCAAATAGTTGCAAATCAACAGACACAGAAATAGAAAGTGGAGAGGACTCTCATAAATGTGAATACAAAGTTTCTTTCAAGAAAATCGAGGACGGTTATTTAGTAAAGTGGAACTTTGTTCATAACCACTATTTTGCAGACGAGAACGAGTCTATCAAACTGTATATTCCCAGGGGAGTTTCGGATTGGTTAGATTTGTTAGCGCAAGCAGGAATTACCTGGGATGAAACTGAGAAATTGTTAATACCAGTAGATAATAGTTACCAGATAGATGAAGTGGACCCAAGTTTCCGTCTTAATAAAATTGACTATTCTTATGCCCAAAAAGCCAATGAAACCAAAAGAGCTTGTTTATCTAAAGATTTTGTAACAACTATGAGTTTGTGGAAGGATAAGTTTCAGCAATGTGGTAATGGGTTTGTTAATAGTAATTTGCTTATAAATGGGGTTAAATCATGGGTTTTTGGGTGCCTCACATCAACACTGAACTTGAATTTGAACCCCAATAGAGAAAATTCAGTTTTTTTGAAGTGTGGCCATTTTACTATCAACAAAAAAAGCAAAGTGTTGATTTACTCGTTAGTTTGTATGGATATGATTACAGGAAGAGCTTCACCAGTTGCATTTGGGGTAACGAACCTGGAAAGTGATTTAGCTGTCAACTTATTTTTAAAGGAACTTGCTAACTTAGATTTGAACATATCACGTTTCATTATCGATGCTTCACTGAAGCTTCGTGATTGCATAAAGGATGCCTATCCAGGCAGCCATATACAGTATTATAGTGAAGAATTGTATCTCATCATTAGAGAAAAAATACAAACTTTGATTAATGCAGATACAAACGTCTCAGAAGGTGTCAGCGAAAATGTTTCATTTGACAAAGAAAAATCATGTATAGATAGTTTTCCCGAGGGTGAAGAACATGATTTTGATGAATTTACTGAATTGGAACCGGATTTTGCAGATTTAAGACTTGGTGTTGATATCAATGATGTAAGTCACAATAGGCAACAAGCATTTAAAGCACTTACCTATTTGGCTTGTCGAGATGAAGAGCCTATACTGCAACAAATCAAGCATACATTTAGACGCTATCCCCAGTTTGTCGAGTATATGGAAAAATGGGCTCAAATTTCCAATTCAAATATTAAGTATTATTTACAAATTCGTGACTTCTCCATTCTAGAAGGCGGTATACTCGATGATTTCAATGAGGCTATGCACTTTAAGATAAATAAGATTTCCGTGAAGAACCCTGCTGTGATTATACTGGAGATTTATTGGAATATTTTCCCATTCTACTACCAGGAGATGAACAAGGTTTTGGATGGGTACAAACCACGACTCACAAGTCTATGTGAATTAGAAGAAGCGAAAATGGCTAATCAGTTAACTGATGAGCAGATTAAAAGTAATGTGATAGATATAGATGGAGAAATTGTAATAACACCATTCGAATCCGAATCACAATCATCCAGGATAAAATTAGCCAGTGACATGAGACCCGAATGCGAATGTTCACATTTCACCTCAACTGGGTCATTTTGCAAGCACCTTTATTTATATTTAAGGTACAAATCTACAAATATATCAGAAAAAACCTCAAGAAAGTACCAGATATATGAACTTATCGAGAGCTTTACTCGAAGCAAGACTGATCTATCATCGGGTGAAGATTTTAGGAACTTCTTTCTGTTTGGCAATTGTACGATCGATTTTCACTTATCACGGTATCAAACGAAATCAAAAAGTGAAGAACATGCGATCCATGAAATAGAGTATAATCGTGTAAGTGGGATCATGGATTTGTTGAATAATACTAAACCTAATGAAGTTGAAAATGAAAAACTTATTTTGCAAGAAATCCACTTCTTGGCTAATAAAATTCAAGAGAGAGCGGAACAGGCAAAAGCTATTCCTCTTGAGTCAAAGGTGATGCTCCTAAGAGATTGCAAAAAGATACTTGATGCCATGGATAAACATCAAGCATCTTTCCTAATGTAGAGAGAAACTCCATGATTTATATAGCTTAAGTATTTGAGGTGATTGTTTTTAATAGTCAGAATTGCGTTATAAAAAGTATAATCAATATACAGTATTATCCAAGAAAACGAGGATATAACGCTCCTCTCATCTCATGTCATCATCATGGATCATCTCATCTCCTCTCACTCATGGCCATCATCTCATCTCATCATCATTTCCATTCATGGAAAATCTCATGCTCTCATGGAAATTCATGATTTCGTGTCATCATTTTCATGGAGCGCTACTAATCCCACTTGGTAGCACGACCCTTAAAATATCGTTTGTATGGGAATTGAAAATTTGGAACAAATCGAAAAAAATTTGGAACAGAAAAAAATTTGTTAGGGAAAATGTGTTCCAAATCAAATCCATGTTGTTCCAAATTATGCTACCAACCGAAACTGGTAGCGTGAGCCGTGAACTATGGGAATCGAAAATTTGGAACAAATCGAAAAAAATTTGGAACAGAAAAAAATTTGTTAGGGAAAATGTGTTCCAAATCGAATCCATGTTGTTCCAAATTATGCTACCAACTAAAACTGGTAGCGCGAGCAGTGAACTATGGGAATTGAAAATTTGGAACAAATCGAAAAAAATTTGGAACAGAAAAAAATTTGTTAGGGAAAATGTGTTCCAAATCGAATCCATGTTGTTCCAAATTATGCTACCA
>JAKTVG010000464.1:0-23446 GCA_030557085.1 Candida gigantensis
GAAGCTATGCCTATGATTTTGTGTTCAGTTTGTACTTCGCCCAATACTGCGAAACAGTGCGTTGTACTCAACAGTCTTCAGCGAAAAAATTTCTAAATCATCCCCAACTATTTTCTCTACTTTCCTTTTTACTAATATAATTTCTAAATAAAAATGTCTTCAACTGATAAAAGTACGTTTCAAATATTGCAAAGACCCCAATTGGCGAGTATACTAACATTATTTTGAAAAAGAAGCACCAGCCCCAGACTATTCAATTCAAAACTCCGATGTTGTATCAAAATACAAAACCGCAGGGGACATTTCCAACAGAGTAATTGCTCAAGTCAAAGCTTTGGCCATTGACGGAGCAACTACTTACGATCTTTGTGTTAAAGGTGACGAATTAATGAATGAAGAATTATCCAAGATTTACAATTCAAAGAAAACCAAAAACACACCAAAAGGTATCGCATTCCCAACCTGTGTTAATCCAAACCACATCCCAGCTCATCTTGCTCCAGTTAGTGCTGAAGATGAAGCTAATATCACCTTGCACAACGGTGATGTTGTGAACATTATGTTGGGTATCCAAGTCGACGGGTTTCCTGCTATTGTTGCTGAAACTTTGGTTATTGGTGCCAGCGAAGCATCTCCAGTCACTGGAAGCAAAGCTGATTTGTTGAACGCTGCTTGGGTTGCATCCGAGGCTGCCTTGAGAACCTTCAAACCAAGCAACAGAAATTGGGATGTTACTAACGTTGTTGCTAAAGTTGCCAAAGAGTTTGAAACCACTCCATTGGAAAATATGTTATCTCACAACCAACAAAGATTGGTATTGTATGGATCAAAAGAAGTTATTCTCAACCCTTCTAAACAAAACAAGAATTCCATGGAGACTCATAGATTTGAAGAGAACGAAGTTTACGGTTTGGATATTTTGATTTCAACTTCTGCTGATGGGAAGACAAAACCATCCAATTTCAGAACTTCCTTGTACAAATTAACTGGGGAATCATATGCTTTAAAGATGAAAATGTCCCATAAAATTTTAACTGAATTCAAATCAAAATGTAACAATCAACCTTACCCTTACAATATCCGTAATTTGGAAGATCCAAAGAAATCAAGAGGTGGATTGGCTGAACCAGTCAACCATAAAATCTTATTACCTTATGATGTTGTGGTTGAAAAAGAAGGTGAGTATATTGCTCAATTCTTTACCACTTTTGGTATCACCAAACACGGTATTGTCAAATACACAAGCCCGGAATTTGATGCTCAATATTACAAGTCTGATAAACTGATTAAAGATGAGGAGGTTTTGAAAACTTTGGAAGAACCATTAAACACTAAACCAGTTAAAAAGAAGGCAACTGCAGCTGGTACCGCCACCGCTTAAGCTTAAACAGTAGTTACAGTAAAATAGGAGATTATGTGAATACATACACTATGCAATAAAAAAAAAATGCACCCAGTTGTTCTTAATTCTGTAAATCGCGTCCAACTTCTCTCGGTAATCTAACTTTTTTTTTTATGTTTTTTTTTCTTCCTTTCTCTTTTCTTATCCTCACACAAAAAAATATTTATTATTACCCGTGGGAAATTTTTCATATTGGTAACCTATTATCTGAATATTCCATATGGGTTCTAAAGTTGGTAGTCGGGCCAATTCCAAACTGTCACTGGATGTGGTTAAAATGCTACAAAATGGTGGAGGTAATAGACGTGGTGGTTCTGGTGGTGCTAAAGTCGGCAACGGTCATGTCCAGTTGAAATCAGGTGGTGAGAATGATAACAAATCAAAGAGGAAGTCAGCTCGTATAGCCCAATTAGAAGCTGAGTCAATACCCAAGTTATCCGCAAGTCCAGATATCAAAGAAGTGAACAATATTGGTTCATTCGAATTAATTTCAAAGAATGGTCAAGAAACATTTGTTGAACCAGAATTGGCTCCACCTAAGCCAAGTTATACTGGTTTGCCGTTGGAAGAGTTTCCAAGCAATAAAATAAAAAAAGAATCACTATGGCCCGCTAAGTTTAGAAGAACAAGAAGTAATAATGGCTCAAGAGAGGGTACCGTGGACCCCGCAGACGTCGGGACTGATAATGACTACACCCTCGAAGATTCATATAATAATGTTTTAAAGACAAGTCTAAGCGAAGATTTAACTATAGAAAGTGAAGTTAGAGAGCGGATTATTGACAACAAGAGACCAACACGATCACCTAGATTAAAATTGACTTTGAGAACACCAAGGCAAAAATTACAAGAACAGCCAAAGCAACAGAAAAGAACAGCAAATGGGAATGCTCATTCCAAACACCCATTGAAAAAAATTAAAGTAACATCACCAACAAAATCTCCACGTACAAAATTGTTCGATTCGAAACCGAATAATAGTGCCAAGAAGGAAGAAACTAAAGATGAAGAAGAAAAAGAGGAGAATGACGATTTTTGTTTTTCTTGTGGGATGCCAGGTGTATTTATTTGTTGCGAGACATGCCCCAAATCATTTCATTTCACGTGTTGTGATCCACCAATAGAGGATGCACCAGAAGATGAATGGTATTGCCGTGAATGTTTTGCTAAAGCTAACCCAGGATCTATTCATGATTGGTATGATATTGGAATATTTGGCCAATTATTGAACAAATTAGAAGTTATGAACCCCAAGGCATTCCGATTACCAGTTAAATTGCGCGAGGAGACATTCATGGGTGTCACAACGGAAGATAATGGTGATTATGTGGACGACACTGTCAAAGATGATGTCCCACCAGCAAAAGCCAATGGGTCACAAATAGTTGGATGCAATAGAGATGAAGCATTAGAAATTGATTCGTTATATGACGAGCATGGTCATCCATATTTATGTCAAAAATGTGGTGATTCAGGACAAAATCGACGAACTCTAATACATTGTGATTACTGCCCATTGGTGTACCATATTGATTGTTTAGATCCACCCATGTTTGGTCCAAAAACCATCGGAGACAAATGGAGATGTCCTAATCATATTCAAGATTTACTACCGAGGGGGCTCCCTAAACTACGTCAATTCAAAGAAACCCAGGTCATTGAAAATTCGTTGCATAGCAATTTCATGAAAATAGCCAGCCTAAGTAACATATTTATTAAGTTTGATGAAGATCCTCATTTTGCCAATCCACAGGAGGTGGTGACATATAAAGATTACAAGCAATACGAAGATGAAACAACGGCGCGGAAAGTATTGAAAGATTGGGGTGACGATATGGAAGCGATCCATCCAGATTACAAAGTACCTGATTTTTTCAGAGCTGTTGCAACTGAACAAGGAGTTTCTGCCCCGAGCACTCAAGTAATAGCCATTCCATCTGCATCTTCTAACAATTCAACAATATATCGCATTCCTGAAAAACTGATAGTCATGAATTTTGTTAATAAAGTATCCCGAGACCAAGTATTTGATAATATTTCACAGTATGACATGCAAAGTAGACTAGAAACAGAGCCAGAAACACTCGAGGCAGTGGTAAGTTTAAGTAATATCAAAGAAAGGCAGAAAGAATTGAATTTGGATGCTTTATTAAAAGTGGTAGGACAGGAAACTAGTTCAAAAAAGGAAGCTCTACATGATCATGAAATAGAGGAATTGCTCAAAATTAAAACTTTAATGGAGGCCAAAGGTCAAAACGCACTTTTGGAATTTCTCCAACCATCAAAATAGCATCTCGTATTTATTCTAAATTTGTATATTTTTTTTTTTTTCAATTCATTTATGTACAAGAATATGTCTTAAATAGTAATAATAATAATGCATTGTTCATCTTTAGTTTTGACCCGGACCCAATGGAATTTTTGGAATTTCATCCTCAGTTAATTGTCTTGCATTTGTCACTTTGACCAATTCATCTAATATTTTAATTGCTGGTTTCTGATGACAATCAATCTCTGAATCAAAACTTTGATCTTGTCCATGAATTTTCAATTTGAGTGGTAATTTTGCCAAGTCACTCTCATCTTCAATACCTACCATAGTCACAGTGAATTGAATATCTGGGTTATGATATCTTAAAGTTGGCAAATTGTCTTTCCAAAAGTATTTTATACCCATTGCTGGGTTATAAACGATTGGCTTCTGACTGTATACGAACAATTCAAATTCTTTAAATTTCTGCGAATCAAACTTGAAGGATATTTCAGGAGTTCCTGTAAGTTTATTTATTTTCTCGATTTGTTTAACAATATTTGGGGCATACCTATTCCTTCGACTTATAATCTGTTTAAGCGACATGGCGGATAGTTTTGTTTAGATAGTGGGATATATCCAGAATTGATTGAAAAAGTATTAAAAAAAAAAAATTTTTTCTCCTTCTCTTGTTGTTTGGTTCGTGGAGGATACACGACTTCTGTTGATTACTCTACACTTTGGCAACACCAAATGTTTAGCAACCAGATCTTGAGGTGTTTCTTTTCCTATTACATCCCATCACATTTAATAAAATATTAGTCTTCATCTAATACTTGAAGGTATTTTAAAATTTGTTATCTAAAAACTATATTTCGATAGAATTATTTTGTTATTTAAATTTTTGCTTGCAGCCATGTTTTTCATGATCGCAGTACTTATCGACGTTTTATATTGGTTGAATCAAAAACTTAGATATTTGTCAGATTTAATTATTGGAAATGTATTTGAGCCAAAGTTTGACATTGTTTTGATAACTGGGGGAGTCACTGGATTGGGAAAGGAGTTGGTTCTGCAAATCAGATCTAGAGGTGCCAAAGTTGTTGTACTTGATATAATATTACCCAATGACGAGAATTTAAAAATACCAGGTACCAAGTATTATCAATGTGATGTAAGTGATCCACAACAGGTGTTGAAAGTTCAAAAATTGGTTCGCAGAGAGGTTGGTGTGGTTACTGTGCTTATCAACAATGCTGGTATTACAACTGGGAAAACTGTATTAGATTTATCCTTTGAAGAAATTGAAAAAACAATACAAATTAACTTGCTATCAAGCTTTTACACCATTAAAGCCTTTTTACCAGAAATGATATTAAACAATCGTGGGTATGTTGTAACTATTGCTTCGGTGTTAGGTTATATGTCCCCTGCAAGATTAAGTGCATATGGAGCCTCAAAATCGGGACTTATCGCACTCCACGAATCATTAACCTATGAATTGGGACCACCATCATTAAACCCACATGGTGTCAAAACATTGTTGATATGTCCTGGTCAGTTGAAAACGAATATGTTTCAAGGTGTATCCACACCGTCAACAATTCTCGCTCCCGAATTAGATCCGTACTTTGTTGCTATGAATGTTGTGAATGCAATCGAGCAAGGGAGAAGAGGTGAAATTAAATTGCCTCTCTATGGTAATTTCATCCCAATGTTTAGAGCATTCCCTTGGCCAATAGTTGAGATGGCAAGAAAAATCTCCGGAATTGATCAAAGTATGCTAGATTTTAAGACAAAGTTGTCAAGAGTTGCCAGTGGTGTTTCTTCATTGACTAATTTTTCATTATTGGAATCCAACGACGTTTCAGCAGCAGTTACAGCCCCTATGAGCAATAATTCTGCTAAGCTTGCGGAGATTATGGAGGAAAAAACCCAACCACGTGAAATTGTAGGTGCATTTGATGATGGTACAAAAACTCCGATTGTTGCACAGAGAAACAGCGCATGAATAAGCGGTTTCGGGGAGTTTCGCTCTAAAATATCGAAAAAAAATAATTAATTAAAAAAAAAAGTTACACCGTTACGTCTAGCAATATAATAAAAATTTTTCGTACTTGCGCTTTGAGATATGATACAGCTCATGTATCTATTCAAAATCGTATAAATACTATGATTTCGCCGATTTCTGTGTTTCTTCGACTTTTCTAGCTCCCTTTCATATCTTTCCCCTTTCTTTTTTTGTTTTTTTCTTTTTTACCCCATTGATTTACTTGTTGCACCAAACATTTGTCTCTGGTCAATTATCCCTTAACTACCAATGAAAACAATTGAAGAGTCTACTTTGACCAATGATGAATGTATATTTAATATATTTACAGTGGAGGCTAAACCATGCGTCCCATTCAAAGGAAAATTTATACTTGTGCATGGCTGGACTGAGCATATTATGATGTACCAAGATCTAGCGTATTACATATCTTCGCTAGGGTACAATTTCTTTGCATTTGATATGAGAGCAAGTGGTAAAACAAAAGGAAAGTACACTGACCCCAAATGTACGATACGTGACCTTGATTTCATCGTTGAACACAATTTGGCTGAACCGGGGAGTCTCAATCTTATAGGGCATTCTATGGGTAGTGGTATAATTTTAGATTACTTGCAGAAAGGTAAATACAAGGACAGCATAGAATCGGTTATTGTAAGTGGGGCCTGCCTTAGATTTGATAAAGCTTTAACACCAAACTCATTTCAAAGATTTCTTATCAAAAGTGTTTTGTACTTGTTTCCAAAAATTCGTTACCCTAAGCCCGAAACATTGGAATCATACTTTGCGGTGACCAGTAACGAAGAGAAGCAACTTGAGATGTTTAATGACAAACTATGTACACCACACACTCCAATGAAGATGATACAGGATATGTTTCATCGAGGTGTGGAAGTAATGGAAAATGGACCATTTCTTCGCAGTGACGTCAAACTTCTAATGCTACAGGCTTCTCAGGATAGATTAGTAGATCCACTTGCAGTGAAGGAGTATTTTGAGGTGGTACCATTACAAAAAAAGAAACTTGTACTTGTACAAAATTCAGAGCATGCATTGTTTCATGAGAACAGACCCATTGTGCAACAAGTATATAGAGCTATAGAAGAATTTTTAGATATTTAATAGACAACAGCATGAGCATCGTCACCCTTTTTACGATCTATAGTCTCCATTGATAGTAACATATTCGTGAGATAAATCACATGTCCAGAAATCTGCACGTTGACCACCACCAGTTCCCAAGTCAATTTCAATAACCAAATCTTCATCTTCCAAAATTTCCGATGCTCTTTCTTCATCGACTTTCTCTGGTTCACCATTCACCAATAACTTCAATGGTTCGCTACCATCAGCAGGGATAAATTTGACACTAGTTTTATTTGGAATAACGGAATCGGCAGTTGTTACATTAGCATAACCAATTGCACATAGTATACGTCCCCAGTTTGCATCTTTACCGTACATTGCAGTTTTGAAAAGTGAAGAATTGGCCACGCTGGAAGAAATAGATTTGGCGTCCTTGTAAGACAAAGCATCCTTAACGTTGATGGTAATAAATTTGGTTGCACCTTCACCATCTCTGACAACCAATTGAGCTAATTGTTGGGCAAAATCAACAATTTCGGTTTGTAAACGTGCGTATCTCTCAGCACTAGATGAGTTATTTTCAATCAATTCACCGCCAGCTGCACCATTGGCCATAGCAACAATAGTATCATTGGTGGACATATCTCCATCAACAGTAATACTGTTGAAAGATCTATCAACGGCGTATTTCAAAATTTGTTGTAATGCTGAAGGTGACACTGGGGCATCGGTGACAAAAAAGCCTAGTAATGTCGCCATGTTTGGACAAATCATACCAGCACCTTTACATAAACCAGCTAAAGTATAAGTATCATTACCAATTGTAAATTGCTTGGTGACCAATTTAGGAAATGTATCAGTAGTACAAATTGCAGTGGCACAATCAATCCAGTTTTGATGGGTATTTCCCAAATGACCAGATGCCAATTTTGGAATACCTGCTAATATCTTCTCAATTGGTAAATTGTTTCCAATAACACCTGTAGACATGACCAAGGTAGAATTCTTTGGATTGTCCAATACTGAGTCAGTAACAACTACCATCTCTTCTGCGTCTTTCATACCTTGGGTACCAGTAACAGCATTTGCGTTCCCACTGTTGATAACAAATGAGTTGATTCCCAATCCCAGAGTTTCCTTCAAAATTTGTCTTGAAACTTGAACTGGTGCTGCCTTGAACTTGTTGACAGTAAAGACACCAGCAGCTGATGCATCTTTCCCGAATGTGTTTTGCAATATGGCCAAATCCAAGGACTTTCCATCTTTTTTAACTCCGCAATGAATCCCACCAACGGCATAACCCTTTGGGTATACACCATCTTTAGGAACAAATCTGGAAGCTTTGTCTGATAAATAACGAACGGCTAATCTTGTTGTCACGTTTCTCATTAGAAATGCGTTGTGTTGAAGTGTATGATTGTGGGAATTTTCCTTATCTAAAGTGTTGAAAAAAAAAAGAAAATTTCAATTTATTTTTGTTGATGATGACTCGGGACAAGTCAACCTCAATCTAAGCGCGATTTACCAAAAAGAGATTTGATTTTCGGCAATGTGCACGTCCAGCCAGACAAGCAAATCTAAGGCAAAAAAAAAAAAATAGGTGAAAAAGTAGACTAGCCATCTATCCAATTCAGAGTAACCACGTTTTGTTAGAAGATGATATCATGCAAATACTTAGACTACTGGGGAGAAACTTATATGATAATGTTCGAAAATGTTTAATAAGAAATGTTGCAAGTATTCTGTCACCGCACAATTCGGTTAGTGATATCACCTCATCGATTTTTGATATCTCCAAAGAGATCCAACACAATCCCGCTCCTTCATCAAAGATATTTGTGACTAAATTTTATCAAAGTGTCAAGTCAGGAAACATCCAGCAGATTTCAGCAGTGCTAACTGAAATTGCAAATAATACTAGGGAGAGTGACAAAATTCAAAGTTACGAATTCTACTTCAACTGTTTGAAAGTTGGATTGAACTGTTTCTTGGAGTCGGATTCTTACAAATCGTTACACTTACTACGAAACAATATTTCTGAATATGAATCTATAACACAAAATTACAAAAATTTTGAAAAGGGGAGGGTTCGTGATCAGACAGCAATTGTTTATGCCATTCTCAAATCAATATTGCACCAATATTCAATTTCGAAACAGAATGGCAAATCCACAATGTACACAAATCCTATAATAGAGTACTTTTTGCATGTTTCGGAAACATTTGAAGTTAAAATTGAAGAGTTTGCATTGGAATTAAGAAACGACAATTTGAGCAAAGCGTTGACTGATGTATGCCTTGCGAAGCGAATCACACTACCTACAATGAGGAAAATCCCGAAAGATGAAGTATCCAACGAAGTTTTTATTGAGTCATATTTGGATGACTATGGAGCTATGAGTTATGAAAATATCTGTAAATACATATCCAGTAACCAATTCAAGTGGAAAGGGGAGAACATCAAAGATAAAATTTTTGATTACTACGATAAACTTCCGGAGAATGAAAGGGCAGCATTCATGGAAGCATACCTAGAATTCAATAAAGCAAAAGAGATTGAAGTTGAAAAATATGCTGATCTACTTGTTTCAGACTCACTGGAAGCATCAAAACAATTTCAAAAATCATTCAAATTTGGTCTAAATGAAAAGGAGTTGCTTCGGAAATGGGTAGCAAACACGTCCAAAAGTATTGAACAAATATTGGAAGTGGAAGCTCCAGCTTCAAATGAAGAACTTCTTATACACTATTTTAAACCATTCTTGGAAAAAGTTACAATCCAGTCCATTGTTAACTTTCTCATACGTTCTATTTTGGGCTCTGATGGCACCATAACTTCAATACTATCTAAAATGCGATATGCATTCCCTAGCATTTTATCACAACAGACATCATCAACAATGGGAACAGAGATATTCAACTATATTACTGACACCTCGTACAACAGGTTGACCCATCAACTTCTCAAATTGATCATCGAGAATTGTACAATTGAAATACCGGACAAACAGTTTGAAGATCTTGAAAACTCATTTCAACTAGAACACAAGGATATTGATACAAGGTTTTTAAATAAAAAAGACAATCAAGAATATCAAGCATTTTGCGAAGAGACGGTGTATGGCATCACACCAAACAAACTGTCCTTAGTTATCAAGACACACCCATATGTCAATGCGAAATTGTCTTCATTAAATTTAGGCACACATCGTCATTTTTTGCCAATGTTATGTACACCAAAACCTTGGGTAAGTCCGAAGAGCGGTGGTTACTTGAACAGAGAGACTAAACTTATAGTAGCATATGACTTGTTACAAGATGAATTGTTGGATCGAGCAGGGATCAGAGGTCAGTTAGATAGTGCTTATGCTTGCCTTGATCAAATGGGTAAAACTGCTTGGGCTATAAATCCATCTATGTTGAATATTTTTAACCAAGCAATGCTCGAACCAAATGGGTTTCTAAGCATACCTCCATTTGAGTTCAATCTGGAACTGAAAAAACAGAAAACTGAATTGATGAATCTAAGAATGAACTTTGAAACAATTAATAAACTAGCGAATGCCTTTGGGGGAAATGGTGATACATTATATCACTGTTATAGTTTAGATTTTCGAGGAAGGGTCTACCCATTCTCTCCATTGTCACATTATGGTGGTGATTTGACAAGATCGCTATTTATGTTTTGGCACAGTCAACCATTGGGCCCGAATGGGTTTTACTGGGTGAAATATCAGTTAGCTTCATTATTTGGGAATCGTAACTGTTTAGAATTTTACGAGGAAAACAAAGAAAATATTATAGAATCTGCCATTGATCCGTTCAAGGGACAGAAATGGTGGATGCGTGCAGACAAGCCATTTTCAGCTTTGGCGGTATGTTTTGAAATTAAGAAAATATTGGATTTTGTGGCTGCGGGAGGTGTCGTGGAAGACTATTTATGTCGTCTTCCTATTCATCAAGACGGTTCTTGTAATGGCTTGCAACATTATGCGGGGTTGGCAGCTGATGAAAAAGGTGGTAAAGCCGTGAACTTGGTTGGACTGGAAACGAAGCAAGATGTTTATACTGAAGTTTTAAACATTGTGAAACGGAAAATAGCACTGGATATTGAGGAACTGAAAATATCGGAGGATGAAATGAGTAATGCCAAGTTCTTTATGCGCATACTTAATCGAAAGATTGTGAAGAGACCTGTTATGACAACTGTTTATGGTGTTACTTTAAATGGTGCTAATACTCAAATTTTACAAACTATTAAGGAAATCGTGGAAGAGCAACGCACAAATCCGTTGAAGAACGATTATGATGAAGAAACATTGAAAAAACTACAATCACTAACAATGACACATACTGTATACCTTGCTAAAAAGATTTTGGATTCCATTGACGAACTTTTCGTACATGCCAAACAGATTGAAAAATGGCTATTGCAGAATACTCAAAGAATACTTACTTCATATAACACAAAAACTATTGATCATTTAATGGAGACTGATACCAAGCTAAGTGCATCTATATTTACCTCACCAGTTAGTTTTTTCCCAATGAGTTGGATTTCACCTTCTGGGTTCCCGGTGATTCAAATATATCGTAAGATTCCCCATGCCGAAATTCACGGAGCACTTGGAAATTCGAGTTGGAATGTATCGCAGAAAGTCTCATCCGTAGATAGACGAAGGAATGAGTTAGCCATAGCTCCTAATTTTATTCATTCCTTGGATGCATCGCATTTATTTATGACATGCGATGCTGCAAACAAGTCTGACGTCACATTTAGTGCAATTCATGACTCGTATTGGACTCATCCAAACAAAGTGGAACCGTTATCTATATTACTCAGACAGAAATTTGTTGAATTGCATTCTATGGACTACTTGGAGTATGTAAGAGACGACTTTATAAAGCAAGTGGAAGGTTCTTATCAGTTAGTTTATTTTAAGAAAAGTGAGTACCCTGAGTTAGTTAATGAAATCAATAAAATCCGCAAGAGTTACTCGGAAACGAGAAAAGTTCACAAACTAACATTTGAATTGAAAGAAATGACAGAACAAGGTGAAAGTCATATCATGCGAAAATTGTTCATGAAATATAATCCAAAAGTTCACCACATTGTCGGCCAAAAATCTTATGAATACAAGAACACAGTTGTTCAGCCGGAACCAAAAGAAACTGGCATGATGGAAATATTTATCCCTGTTCTGATTTTAGATGTTCCACCTAGAGGCAACTTGGACATTACCGGGGTGCTAGACAGCAAGTACTTTTTTTCATAAACCTTATAATAATTTAGATTATTTAGCATTATTAATCATATCCTGTAATTTACCAAACACTTTATCTCTGTGTACTGCCATTGGATCGTCTGCATCGGACTTGAAAAATTGATTGCGTCTAACTTCCAGTGGGTATTCTTCTTCTTCTTGATCTTCCTCATAGTAATAATCTTCATTCTCGAGATTTTCCAATTCATCATAATCGAAATACTCATCATCACCTTTGAATCCAACTCCATCATGAGGTACATATCCTTGATCTTCGTCAACCAATGAGTTTTTATCACTCAAGGCGCCAACATCTTCATCACTAGGATAGTCGTTTTGATAAAAGGACTCCGCATTGGAATCCTCATCATCAGTCAACGCATTTGGTTTATTTTCATCATCTTCTTCATTCATCAATAAACTATTTTCATTCTCGTCCTCAAAAAATCTAATATAACCAATTTGTGTCTGTGGGTGATTTGCCGATGTTAATGGCTCGCTATCCGTCAAATGATACACATCGTACACATATTGAGCTTCCTCGGCATCTTCACCAAGAACCAATTGTGGTCTCGTTTCCTCGCTTGTGCTTCTACGACCCCTTCTTCTTCGTTTACTGTTTCCATTGTTTTCGAGAGTTAAAAATGAATTGACCATATCTGAAAGTTCATTCGGAATTTCAACATCTTCTTCTGTTTGGTGTTTTGGAATGACAAAGTTTCGTTTGGCATGGTCTGGTAAACTAGCTTCTTCTGTGGGAGCTTGAGATTCCGCTAATATAGAGTTTATAATGGACTCATCTTGGGCATTGACTTTATCTAATTCATCTGTTCTGGCAAGTTTGAAAATATAATTGAGGTTCTCCACTGATCTTATTCTCTTGGGCGATGTGATTGGTGATAATGGCGGGGATGCGACTGGTGATGATGGTTTGGAACGTTTTGCGGATCTTCTATCTTCAAGAATCAACGCCTGCAAGGGATCCTGGTGTCTCTTTCTCTTGATTCTTAAAATTTTAGGTGGTTGATTGTGCATTTTATATTGATGATGGAAAGAAATAGAAGTAAGAAAGAACTAGTGTTCAACTCTCAACATTAGTTACGGAGCAACCAAAAAAAAAAAAAAATACAATTAAAATATCTAATTATTTATACTCGTATGAATGTTAAATACCACAGCAGGGAATTGTGTTATTTCTGCAGATACATTGGCTTCAATACCAAAACTCATCAATATCCCTCGTATTACACCACAGGGGAACCATAAGTACACTTTTGCTTTGGATAGGGTGTCTTGCATGCCTTTTGAACTGTTCAATTGAGAGATTAACTTGTAATTGTTATCCACCAACACAAAAGTACCTCTATGATTAGTTCTTAAATTGTCCATTTGTTTGTTATACAAACATTTCCAAACATCTCGACACACAAATTTCATAATGTCCAAAATGTCCACCACCTTGTTTCCCGAACTTTTATACAATAACACTTCTGCGATTTTCAATCCTAAGTTGTAGCCATATGCTTCTACTCTAATTGTCACCTCGTCATTGTCAACTAACTGTGAATCTAGAACATTTATAGTTCCAGGGAAGTCATCTTTGATTGTAGAAAGTTGTTGATCTATTCTGGTCTCTTCAGATTCTTCGGCAAATGTTGAAACAGTTGGGTCTAGAAGCTTGTGGGAAACTCGAATTGAAGTCGGCACTAGTTCCTGGAGTAAATATTGTAGACTTGTGCTGCTCACAAATGATTGTGTGTCCAATATATCTTCTGGCATGATACGTGATTTGATAAGTATGAGGTGTGTTGGCTCGGATTATTTTTTTTTACTTTCGCTGTGATTAAATTCACCAAATTTTTTTTTTCCTCATTCCCCTTCAAAGTTCGTCTGTTTGGTTTACAGCATCAACTGATATATGACGACTACTCAATGGGTTCTTTGACCAGGATCAGATCAATCCAATGATGTAACCATTTAGCTGATTGTTTGTATCTCATAGGCCGTGGCGAACAAGTAGTTCAAACGTCATCAGAACATTTACAAAGGGTGATGTCCATTAGCCACGACTAGTCTGGTTTCCGAAACTCAAGATGAATACATATATTCTGTTACCAAAAGGGTTGAGTTAACTGGTGATTGAATGGATCTAGTAAGTGGAATAAATCAAACGTGTTTCCCGAGTAGTTGGTTTTTCCAAAACATAACGATTAACAAACATCTAGAAAATCAAGAAACACAATAATAATAACGCGTCCCAAATAGCTTTTCCGTTGAAGATATCAATGGAATGAAAGTGGATTGTTTTTCTGTCATTTAACTGTTAGTGTTATTTAAAGTTCTAGTTGGTTATTAAGGAAAGTTGAATAAGCTTTGACGTTGGCCACTATGGTGTGCATATAAGTAACAGTCGTGCGGGTTGGCGCATTAATGTATGGTTTGGGAAAAAGTTGCTTTTGTGTCACGCAAGTACAAAAAAAATAAACTCACAATAGTTTTTGTGCACACGCGCACGCTGCCATCCATTATGCGAGCAAGATTAGGAGGAGGAGGAGGAGGAAGGGGGATCGGGAATGAAAACCGGATCAAAAGCACATTTCCACCAAAAATTTTATTTTTGCTTTTTTGAAACCTTGTTAAATTTTGTTTCTAATTTGAATTTGCTCATTGTTTTTACGATATGAGTTTGTGTTAAGTACTGGTGCATGGATGTCTATTCCGGTTTTCTTTTTATGTTTGGATATAATTTTCCATTTATTCATTTGCATTTTTCATTCTAATTAACCAATATGCAAGGGCGATCAAAGCTAAGAAACTGCTGATGATAATGAACATGGCGCCAGCTTTGATAGGTGTTCGAATACCAACTCGGTTTTGTTGATATGAAAAGCGTGCTGCGTCAATAGAGATAATTGCAAAAATGCAAACTCAGAATATCAGAAAATGGAGTTTAGAATATCAACTTCGTCAGCATAACAAGAACATTGGTAGGGAACGTGACTCGTTTACCTATTGGTCTTGTTGTTTTTTTGGTTTTGAGTTGTTTTTTATATTCAAATAAACTATTGTTGTTGGCATAAGGTTGACACAAAAGGCAAATGCCCTGGGCCATTATTCATTATTCTTGTTACCTAAAAAGATTATATCCATACAAAAAACCCCAAGCATAGGTCACACACACACACACAAACAAACATATACAAAGTAAGAAATATTTAATCGAGTATATAAAATATTATAACTTTGCTTGGTTTTATGTTTTTTTCTTCAAAGCAAAACATATTTTTAAACTTCAAAAATATAATTTGGTGAATCTTTTTCCTTTTCCTTTTTCTTCTTTTACTTCATCATTGCCAACATCAACATCATTTAAACTCTTAGATTGATTAATTCCTGAGTATTCCTGTCCTCACCAAAAAAATTTGTTTTCCCTGTTACTTTTTTTTTTTTACCTTTTTTTTTTTCCTGTGGTAATTAAAAAATCTTTATATTTTTTTTCCTTTCACTTAGCTTAGGCTAGCTTTTCCCTCACAAATTATCTTACTTTTGGTTGTCATTTTTTTTTGTTTTGTTTAATTTGGGTTCGTTTATACACCATTTCATCACATAGACACAACAACAGCTACAACTACAAGTACAACACAGAGTTTACAATCTAAACGATAGATTACAATTTACTTGGTAGATCCATTTCTTACCACGTGAAAGAGAGAGAGATTATTTTTGACTTGTTTTTATTATTTTACATTTGCCACTTTCAAGAAGGGAAAGAAGTAACAACAGAAAGCATACAGACACGAGAGAGAAGATCCCTTTCCAAGCTAAGTGGAATCAATCAATATAGCTATTCATTATCACCATATTCCCTTCTGGGTGGACTATTAATATATTAAAGTCATCAAATTCATAGTTCGAAAAGGAAATTCAATCAATCATTCATATTTTATCATTTTCATAAACCACACTGTATCAATATTAAACTTGCATGTCTCACTTTCATAGTATTCAACAACCTAACGGACCGCAGCCAGTGATCCAGGCATCGCATATGCATTCGCAACAGCAGCAGCAGCAGCAGCAACATCATCAACCACCATCTTCTAACATGGTTAATACAACGTTTAACGGAAATCCACAAGTTGATTCCGCATTGTCTGCGGGATTATTGAAAGTCAGTAATTTACCTTCAGATTTGACAAGAAGAGAAGCGGCATTAATATTTGCATTAGTAATTGATGAAATGGTCAGTATCGAAATTAAAGATTACCAAATATATGCTGTCTTCAAGAATATAAACACGTGCATTACAACTGGGAAACTTCTTGACGGGAAATACATATTTGGGAATGAATATCCTCCCATCAAAGTTGAATATGAAAATAACAATATATTGGGATCTCCTACCAATATTTCTTCAACACAAGTCGCATTTAATTCGTTACGATTGTCATCGTCATCTGCATCCAACATTTCTCCACCAAATATCAATCATCCTCAGTTGCATCATCAGTCATCAAATGGTTCTATAGGTAACGGCAACTCAAATTCAGCCACATCATTCGAAATGCTTCCCAAAAGACAATCCATAGGGAATCAGAGATCTAGATTTGTTTTCAGCGACCCATTTTCACAGGAACAACAACAGCAACAGCAAGGACCACCGCTACCACCTCAGTCACAGCAACAGCAATACCAGCAACCACAACCACAGCAACAAGTACAACATCAACAACCACAACAACCACATCAGCAGCAGCAACAACAAGCACCACAACATCATCAACAACAGCAACATCAACATCAACCTCCTCCACCTCAGCAGCAACACCAACAACCACCACCACCACCACAACAGCAACAACAGCAGCAACCACAGATTTCGAATGTTGCACCTCCAGTAGGTTCTGGTCCTCCTTCTGCTGGCCCAGGTGCACTTGGATTGGCCGAATTAAGCGGGAAATCAATTTTGCTTATGGAGTCACAAAATGATGCGAGAGAGTATGAGAACCTTGTTCGTGATTCCTGGGGTCCAAGTTCGAACAACACCCTGCCTCTGGGAATGGATTGGAATGGTAATTCTGCCCCTAACAACGGTCTAAATGGAGCACATCAGGCCCCACCTCCCGATCGTCGCAGAACTTCATCATCAGCATTTTTTAATACAGCACCTGCATTACATACAATGACCTCAAATCTGAATGTGCCCAATCAAGCAAATCAACCACCTGCACAATTAGGTCCGACAGCTGCTGGGTTAAGAGCGGCATTACAACAACCAGAGCAACAACAATTGCCAGAACACCAGCTGCAACTGCATTCAAAGTCTCAGCCTCAGCCTCAGGTACAACCACAGCACATACCTGAGCAACAACCTCTGCATCAGCATCAACTTCCACATCAATCACCTTTACAAGTATCTAGTGGTAATCAATCTGCTGGTAATTTGAATCTGTATCAGGCTCCACTTTCAGTATCACAACAAAATATTACTGTCAAGCAGCCATCATCTCATACACCATCTCAGCAACCTACTACAAGTCCTACAAATAGAGATGCTGGATCTTCAAAAGACATTCCTGATTTGTCATTGTTGGCAAGAGTGCCACCACCAGCAAACCCAGCTGACCAAAATCCGCCATGTAATACCTTGTATGTTGGTAACTTGCCACCAGATGCAACAGAAACTGAACTTCGTACACTATTTGCCCCTCAAAAAGGGTTCAGAAGACTTTCATTTCGAACCAAGAACCAATCGGCATCGGGTAATGGATCTGGCGCAGGTAGTCATAGTCATGGGCCAATGTGTTTCGTTGAGTTTGAAGATGTTGCACATGCAACAGTTGCATTAGCCGAATTATATGGACGAGCATTACCTAGACCTAACGGAAGCAATGGGAAGGGGGGCATCAGGTTATCGTTTTCTAAAAATCCATTGGGAGTAAGAGGACCAGGAAATCCAAGAAGAACATCTACAAACCCTCTACCAAATGGAACGTCGCAATCGCAACAACCAGGAAGTGGAGTTGGCAATTATGGATACCTGAACTATCATCAGAAGTAGAGTCGAAACTTAGACTGGCTACTTTTTTTTTTTTTATTACAAAACTTATTATTATACTTATAATTATCATTTCATTTCTTTTGCTTACTTGTATTTGTCTAAATTTTTATGAAGTTTATTTATGTTTTACTATTTTTGTTTACTTAATTTGTATTACTGTTGTCATTTTTTATGTTATATATCTATATATATCCATTACATATGTTTATTTAAAGTAGTGATCCTATAAGGATAGATATCAACTATTTTTGTTTGATTTGTTATATGTTGTATTAATATATTAAGAAGAGTTTTTGTTGATACTTTGTAAATCAGCCATGCGTTGCCAATTTTTTTTTTTTTTTTTGGTTATAAAATTTTACCAAGATTCACCAATCTTTTTCAAAACTTCAACACCATGACTAAAAGAAAGGTTAAAACTAATACTGGTGGTTTCACTGGTAGTCAAAATGTCTTTTATCAAAGCGAAACTCCCAGAAAAGATTTTGTGAAGAACACTTACCCAAAGTCCAATTCTTCCCTCCCGACCAAAAAATCCAAACGTTACAGATCAGTGAGCACTCAGACATCAGTTTCTGGGATGTTAGGTGAATCATTACGCTACGTTGATGCTACTGATTACTCAAATTCTTTAGATGAGTTATTTGCTGGGATGACTTTTACTGATCCAGCTGTTGAATATCTAAAAGCATATATCAAAAAACCAATACAATAGCTAAATATAACTAGAACTAAAAAACTAAAACTAAAACCAAAAGTAAAATCAATCTATCTAAACAACCCTTTCTTTTCTATTTTTTTTTATCTTTCTTTTAATACATGAAAAAACAAATGCTATTTTAATAACTTTACCAAATCCTTGGGATCGGCATATACCTGCAGCAACCAACCTGTACTTAACAAATCGTCGGGACTCAATCTCATTTCCGGATTTGGGTGCAATAAACCTAAAACAGATCCACGAGAATCATAATGCAAGCTTTTGAACAATGTTAGTGCGGGATTATTGGAAAACGATGAATTTTTATTATTCAAATCAACCAAGACATCTTTTAATTTTGATGGTGTGGTAGGGAAATATTTCTTATAATTTAAAAACGACAAATTCCTGGAATCCAAACAGTTTGCGGTATTCCACGGACATTTCATTAAGTAAATTGCAAAATAGATCATCCCCAACGCCCAATAATCCAAGTATTTGAATTTCTCTGGCGATTCAGCAAAATAGTCACTATAATTGAAACAGCCTGCCTTGATGTCGTGTTCGATCTGGAAAAGCTCTGGTGCCTTGAAACTGTTTGTCCCGCAATACAATTCATGTGGGTTGGTTATGAAACATTCTTTATATGAATCATCCCCCTTCCCAATATTCAAACTATATCCAAAATCAGATATTTTCACCATACCATCAGAATCAATTAGAAAATTTTCTGGTTTTAAATCTCGGTGTACGATTCCCTTACGATGAAGGTAGCTCACACCTTTTAATATTTGCTTGAAAATCGCATCTTTCATGCTTTGTGATAATTCAATTTTGAATCTTCTCAACTTGGATAAATAATCCAACAAATCGCCCTTGGGGTAATAAGGGAGTACCAATACAAGATCTGTGCTTTCCACAATGGTTGCAAGATCATATATGGAAATGATATTTTTCAGATTACACATCTTCATGTTGTTATACTCACGCAAGACCTCGGTTGTGTAGTTATGCAATGTCTGATCTGTCTTCTGTTTCACTCGTTTCAATACAATTGTTTTTGTATGAGAAGCATCTGTTCCCTTGAATATAATTCCGTTCGCACCTTCATATATTGGTTTCGAAGATGTTTTGGAATATTGCACCCCCACAATAGGTAACCGATCATGTGGAGTTTGGTCAAATGAAAAGGTTTCGTATACAGGTGATCCTATCAGTTTGTGTATGTCATTTGGGCCAGTTGAATTCCTGTTAGAGCCAGTTGAGGCATTTAATTGTGTTGAGGAAGATCCTGATGATATGGACATTGGGGGCTCGTTCTGTATATTTTGTGTCTTCTGCTATTCTTGTTGGTTTGTCTATAGGTTTTTTTGTTTTTTCTTCCTGCTATTGTATGCTTAACTTTTAGTTACTTCCTCTAGTTATATATTTGAATCCATTTATTTGCTTCTATCACTTGTTTGTAGTTCATTTATTATAAAATTATTGTTGAAGAAAAAGTTGTTGAAACTAAAAACTAGATGCGAAATTCCAGCCAAAATAAATTAACTTTTTTTTCTTCTTTTGCCCTTTCCCTTTCCTTCTTTCTCTGCTTTTTTGTCCTTCCTTCCTTCCTCCCTCCCTCCCGCGCGCATTCTCTCTCCCCCCCGTTCTTCTCCTTTTCTCGTTCGATTTCTCGCTATCTCCTTCACCTATTTCAGCCATTCCCGATTAAATTAAATATAGCCCTCTCCACCGCCCTGCACTGCACCACACCACCTTCTTGCTCCCCCATCAATGGAAGTGCAAGGAAGGGGGGTTGTGGTGGCGATGGCGATGGTAGTGCGATGTCTCTCAAAAACAAATAAAGTCGACTATTTTCGTTTATCATGCATTTTTCATTCAACTCTTTAGTCAGAAAACGATACTCCGCGTTATTATTTAGTCGAAGTATCAAATAGCCGGGGAACCTCAATTAGCGATTGTTTTTTTGTACTTATTATATTAAGCAAAGTTTATGTTATTAAGGTATAATATCATATATAATTGTATCTATCCATTTCTTTTGCTCTATATTTAAAAATAGCAATCATACTATAAGTGTTCTCTTGGTAATACAAAGTTAAAGTTTGACTTTATTCCCAAAAAAGGAGTCAACGATGTATGTATCGCGGCTATTTTCCTATGTACAGCATTGCATTTCTTCCAAGGCTAGAACCAAATACAATTAATATTCAAGCTCTTGAAAGACAATTGATACAGATGTTAATTATAGCTGGATATGTATTTCGAATATCAGAGTATTTCGTAAATAAAATAGGTGGAAAATATATGAGAAACTAATTCGGGGGGTGAATGAAGTCACTTGGCTTCCAGATCATCCACAAGAAAGTTTAAGGAAAAAGCAAACAAAGAAAGTGTGACAGTAAGCTTTTAACAAGCTTTGTATGTGATTGATGTACTTTTTTTTCTCTATGTTTCCCTGGATTTATCCCTATGTGTGTATGTATGTATGTAGGTGTGTGTGTGTGTGTGTGTGTGTGTGTGTGTGGTGGATAACAATGACGTTATAAAATAGTTGCTGTTGTTAGCTTGTGCTTACAAGTACAGCCTCAAGCCTACAACTATTTTACACACAATATTCTTCAAACAGGAAAGCAACCTATCCACTTCAAATTAATATTAATTGTTTTCAAAAAAAAGCAGCCCTTTATTCATCCTTTTCTTTTCTCTTGTTTTTCTTCTTTTTGAATATCATCATCATATATTTTTTTTTCCGTCATGAGAGTGTTGACTATTATCCCCATATTTTTCTTATTGGGCTCAGTGTTGTTATTGATTCTTACCGTCATTAATGGTGCGGGCACATCTTCAATATTAGGAAAGTTTTACTGGTCAGAGACCGACACATCCGGGTTGAGTGGTGTCCCATACAACACCGCAAGATGGACATCCTATCGTCTCTGTGATGAAGTGAATGGCAGAAATGGCAATTGTGGGAAATCCAAGGCAGCATTCCCTTATTCACCTGCAGACAACTTTGGTAGAGACAGTGGTATTCCTAGCGGTTTTATTAGTGATAGAGATACTTACTATTATTTATCTCGTGTCGGGTGGGCTTTTACTTTGGTCGCTTTATTCTTCGCCGTTTTCGCATTAATTGCTGCCCCGTTGCATTTCTGTTTGAATCTTGGGGGCATACTTGGTCTGATATTGTCAGCTATTGCATTCTTGTTTCTTCTTACAGCTGCATGTTGTCTTACTGCAGCCCACGTGAAGGGAAGACGTACATGGAACCGTGCTGGTCATCATACTAAACTTGGTTCTAAGGCTTTCGGTATTTTATGGGCTGCCGTTGCTACGTTGTTGATTTCATTGATTAGTTTGGCCCTTACAACCGGCTTTACTAGACGTAAGCAAAGAAGAGACAGAGAGAGAGCTGCAGCAGTTCCTCCAGACGATACCTATGCCAAAGAGAGCTCTGGGGAAACTCGTCGTGATGACTTTACACATGTGGACCACCCAGTGGGAACTGAACCTGTCGAAGGAGAAAGACTTTCTAATGCTTCCAAGTTTAGATTCTTTAGAGTCAAAAGAAAACCAGATGATATTTAAGATGTTAAATAAACTACCTGCTTCCGCTTCCTCCGTCGTTATCCCTGACTTTGAATTATGATTGTATTTATTTTTTATTGTTACTTATTCCTTTATCGAAAAATGAGATTTAACAACTCGATTTTTGTTTATTTCTCTAATTTAATATTTAATAGTCGTTGTTGTTGTGATGTCATTGTCACATATTCTTTTTTTTTTGTTTGCTTTCATTCTATTTAGTTTTAGTTTGTTCCTTTTACTTATTGTTTTAATAACACATAATGCAAGTTTATTTTTAAGTTTTTATCTTCTTTTTTTTTTATTTAGCGCAATTTTGTTTGACTGCGAAAAATCGGAAAACATCGCAAACGAGAATATTTTGTGGCTGCAACTTGTGCGTACTTAGACGGCTCTAAACTGCTTAAACTGCTCTGTTTATAATTCATGCTTCAAATAAATATACTTTAAACGGATTTTTCTGTTGGGAACAGGTAGTTGAAACGATGCACTATTTTTCAAACTTCTCGTGACTTAAATCAATGACAGCAATAATTCTATTGCATATCAAAAGAGCATGCAGTACTGAGCATTGCATTTAAATGTTCTCACAACAAATCTATTTACAACATCATGAAAGATCTATACCCAACTACATCTTACTTTGATATGCTTCTAGCTGCAAAAAAAAAAAAATAGCCCATAGTATACTTGAGATAATTGTAGAGAAGGGAAGAAAGCAAAGAAAAAAAAAATCGAAATATTCTTCTAAGCAAAAAAACATACGGACAAGATAAAAATTTATTCAACACTATACATCTGTCGCAGAAGTTTCCTAAACATTTATCATCCTACTTTGAGGGTTCTAAAATCTACATCTTCAATAGAACAATTTGCATCACCTTACTTTATACAACATTTCATTGCTTGGTTGAAAAATTCATTGTTTTTCTTCTTATAATTTTATTTTTAACTTCAGTTTTCTTTTTTTTCCATTTGCAACATCAACAAACCTTAATTGTCCACAAACAAACTTTTCAAACTTATCATGTCATCATTTCC